>OY720443.1:97438181-97552219 GCA_963082915.1 Dolichopus griseipennis
CTTGGATGTTCTCATGTAATGTAACTCAGATACCTTATGCCACAAAATAATTGTACACTCCAAATAAGAATCTTAGTTACAAAGAAAGCCAACTTCATGTGGGATGGTTACAAAATTTCGCTATAAACCTAGTTCTACAATAGAACTTTAAAAATTTACTCCAATATATGTTGCAAAAGCTCTTCATCCTACGAATATAATTGCCCTTTCTAATTAATTTTAATTAAAAAACAACATATTAACCTCAATAATTAAATAAAATAATTAAAGATATGATCATCAATGTTATAATAGTAACTATATAATGCCCACTTAAAACTTATAATTGAAATATTAAAAAACAAAACAAACACCTTTGCTCTTCAGTAAATTGTTGAATTTTTTGTAAACTATATACAAACTCCATATATTTTAATGTTGCAAGACTTCCCTTCTATAGTTAAATTAAATTTTATTTTTTTGTTTTTTATTCTTTTAGATTGAAGTACCAATTGAAGTACTAGAGAACATAGGTGGAACTCTAATTATACAATAAGTAATACAAAAACAAAAAAAAATCATTTGTTATTTTTAATTTGTTTTATGTTATTGCTCATTGTATACAGTGCATTGCAACATAGAATGAGATTACTTTAATTTTTATGTGGTTTTTCTCTGCACAGATTGAACATTTGAAAAAAAAATGTGGGGCAACTTTAAAAAAAAAAGTTTTACAAGAAAAATAAGAAGTAAAAATTGTAATAGATTGAAAAAAGTTTTTTATCATCTATATATATATATATATATAATATATATAAATAAATTTGATAAAATTACTAGCGATAGAATGTGTAAGCAGTCGGCTCCAGTCGGTTACATAAGGAAATCAAATGCAGAATTGATACCCTAGAAGTCCCAAACAGAATCCCTACCTTTTATAAGTATCGAAAAATATTAAATAATCGTAATGTCAACATTTACTTAAGATTACGATTTCTTAAATATTTCGTCTGATCAGTTTTATTATATGGTGTAGAGGCCTGGATATTGAAAGTAGCTATGATAAACAAATTGGAAACATTTGAGTTGTAGACCTGTAAATGTCTGTTAAAGTTATCTTTGATATATCACGTATCCAGTGCTTAAGAGGCTGCTGAAATAAAGAGATTTACTTTTGATAACTAAAAAACGAAAAGAGCCGAGGAAGAAAATATGAATTACTATTAATAGCTTATGGTCGAAGGAAGAATTGAAGGCAGACGAGAAGAAGGCAGAAAGCAACTATCACGGCTTAAATTAGAGCGTGGACTGGTTTGCGCACAATAGGAGACTTAGTTCATACAGTCACAAATTGAATGGAAATGCTAACATTGTAGCCACCTTAACATAAAATTAACACACCGAATCCAGCAGTGGACATGCATTAGAAAAAGAATAAAATTAATGAATATGTGATTTTCATCTGCAATGCTACTATTTCCAAGTAAAACTTTTATTAAGGAAAACTAGTAGTTCATATATTTACTTCACCTTAATATTCAAATTAATTAATGGCACACGTAAATAAAAAAAAAAATAACAAGATTCATTTACACATTAATGTAATTAATGATTAAAGAAATTCTTGTAAAATTTAAGGTAATAAATTTTAATACTCGTTTTGTCTTCGTTTTTAGGTTTTTTTTTTTATTTTCCTGTTGCCTTTTACAAGACCACGTGGGTTTTGAAAATAGTATCCATGTTTCTATATTTTTTTTTTTGTAGTTTAATCTATGATATACGATTCACTTCCTGTTCTTTTAAAATATTATCAGTTTTTCTATAAGATTATGTTATTATATAGTAAAAATTTCATTTGATATTCGAAATATAGCTTCAAAGATTTTATAATTAAAGTAGACATACAAAGAACAGTAGTTGACCAGAAGACAGGTTTATCAGGATAAAGAAATTTTGCATATAAATAAATTACTATTAAAATAATTCAGTTTAAGTAATTTTGATTAAAAATGAACTGGATAACTGTCATATTAATTATTTTTCTTATTTTATTTAGTTTTAAAGCAATTTGAAGCAGAATGACTTTGATTTTTTTAATATATTGGTTATTTGTATTCAGTCAGGTAAATGTCCAGTGATCAAACAACGGTATTCGTTGCTCCCTGACAGTGTTTGATTATTTGATATATCTGCAATATTTTTATTAAAAAATAATTAAAATTTTAATATGCATATATTAATACATATTTTATACATAGAAATTTCATGGAATTAAAAAAAAAAAAATTTATAACGGTAGTTCCTGTCGACGTTTTTACTAAGCAAAGCTATTGCTGCTGCGGCAAAAGTTCACATATTATGGATGCTTAGGAGTTGTGTAAGAATACAAGTTGGTTTAGACTCGAGGATTTTTCATTTCCCACAAGAAAATTTTAAAAATTTTGCTGATAGTAACAATCAGAATTTGAAATATGCTTAAGATCATACCTTAATAATATAATAATATATGAAGATCCTATACATAATATTATGTAAATATATTTAAAACCTGCTAATGGATAACTTATAGATAATATATAATACATTGTATCTTGCATTAATAAAAAATATCTTATACATAGTATTAATATATGGCTAATAGAATTTCTTTAAAAATATTCATACAGTCATTGAATTCAATTTAATAACAATGTATATTCTAATGACCTTACTTTAAATATGGAACCTCTTCCTATATATATTCCATATTATTCAAAATATATAAATTTTTTTTTTTTAACCTTCTTTGGTTTTGTGGTATTTAATGTATTTATTATGCAAAAAAAGTATATTATTAATATATAATATACATTAAAGTTTATTGCATAATATTTTCTTAATCCATTCTTTGCTCAAATTAGAAAAGATTACCACATACAATCTATTTTTATTATATACTAGCTAATACCCGGTGCGCGTTGCTGCGCCTCTTAATAGTTAAATTGAAGTTGATAATACAGCAAAAAGTTAACACAAAAAGTACACACGGTTTACACATGTAAATTTTAATTTGTATGAAAGCAATCTTTTTAAAAAGATTTTTCTAGGATTATTCTAGTAATTTTTGAAACTTTCTGTAATTCAAAGCAGTACAAACTACTTTCCAAAATTTAACATAATTTACTTCCAAAAAAATTTTTTTGACTAACCGTAGGACCGACTGTTAACAGGCTTAACTCCATTTTCAAGTTGCTTCACACATATAAAATTTGAGGTCACCGGTCAAATCGTTTCTAATTTATAGTAAAATAACCAAAAACTTTATAAAAAGCTGTTGGGCCGCAATGGGTTAATGGAACTTAACAAAATTTATTTTGGGGCTTTCTTGAAAGCCAAAGCAGAATTTCGTACAGTCGGACAAAATTTGGACACAAAATTGTTTTTGACCAACCGTCGGCCCGACATGGGTTAACAAATTCCAAAACTGTTAATAGTGTCAACTCAATTCTTAAGGAGCATCACGTATACAAAATTTGAAGTCAATTGGTCAAACAGTTTCGAACTTAGAGTAAAGTATTGAAAAAACCTATAAAAAGCTGTTGGGCCGCAATGGGTTAATGGAACTTACCAAAATTTTTTTTGGGGCTTTCTTTTAAGCCAAAGCAGAATTTCGTAAAATCGGACAAAATTTGGACCAAAATTTTTTTTGACCACCCGTCGGCCCGACATGGGTTAACAAATTCCAAAAATTTTAATTGTGTCAACTCAATTCTCAAGGAGCATCACGTATGCAAAATTTGAAGTCAATTGGTCAAACAGTTTCGAATTTAGAGTAAAGTATTGAAAAAACCTATAAAAAGCTGTTGGGCCGCAATGGGTTAATGAAACTCAACAAAATTTTTTTTGGGGCTTTCTTTTAAGCCAAAGCAGAATTTCGTAAAATCGGACAAATTTTGGACCCAAAATTTTTTTTGACCACCCGTCGGCCCGACATGGGTTAACAAATTCCAAAATTCTTAATAGTGTCTACTCAATTCTCAAAGAGCATCACGTATACAAAATTTGAAGTCAATCGGTCAAACCGTTTTCATTTTAGAACAAAGAAGTTTAAATACTTGCACCACAGCCCCAACTTGGCGGTCCGTTAGAGCAAAATTTTTGGGCCACGATTTCCTTCCGAACCCAAAAACCTCTATATACAAATTTTCATGAAAATCGGCTGGGCAGTTTAGGAGTCTATTCGCTACAAACAAACAAACAAACAAACAAACAAACAAACAAACAAACTTTCATTTTTATATATATAGATTAGGTATATATAAAAAAAAATTTTCTTTTTATAAAATAAAATAATTTAATTTTATTAAATATACCGTGAGCGCTTCTATATTAATACAAAAAAAAAACAACCGAAGAAATTATGTGCGAGGAATTAACAAAACAAATTATTTTCTATCCTTCAATTTAATTTTTTTTCCCATATATATAAAAAAATTCAATAACAATAGTAAAAAATATATATATGTATATTTATTGCATGTTCCTGTAGACTTAAAGTCTATCTATGTAGGATGACATTGATGATGATCCATCCATCAATTTACCAATCTCTATACATGTATATATAGTATATATGAAATTTTATTTATTCAATCATTCATTCATACAATATATTAATTTATATATGTACATATACATATATTTATTCCACCCATCGTCTAAACAACATAACCAATCCAATTCAATTTAACTTAGCCAACCAAACACCATAATCATTTATTATATATAAGTATGTACTATGTATAAAATAAATGATGAATTTTTTTTTAAATGATTAAATGATTACATATGGTATGAGTAGCGAGTAGTGAGTACTGAGTACTATACTGCAAAAAAAAAAATTAAAATGTATGTAATGTGGTGGCGGCGGTGCAATATTATTATTTAGTACAATTATATATATACATATTTTATTTTCTGTATAAATAATATAAGACATTAAATTCATTAATTAAATCTAGCACGTACATTAGAACATACTTATGTTTCCTTTTCTTTATATCAGTTTTTTATTTTTTTTTTATTATTATTTATTTTGTATTTGAAAAGAATGAAATATAAATGTATTTATATATATATACAGCAAATTCATTTATAGTATATCTTTTGTATATATACGAGTACATATACTAAATAGGTAATTTTTCACAATTTATTATTATAAATTGAAAATTGTGGGGGCTTATATAGTTTTTATTTAGAAAAAATTTTATAAATCTAGGTGAATTAAAATTAATTTAAAAAAATTAAAGTGCATCTTGTTGCAAAAAACAAATCAATGATAATAAAATGAAAAACTTTGAAAAAAAAATAATATTTCCAGTTGCAATTTCCATAGATGGCTTATACATATAATTGTATATGTTTATGTATTTTTGTATTTTTCATCTAATTACCATTTAAAGTCAAGGAAAATGCGTAGATTTGTTATTATAGATAATTAGCAATTTAAAATAAAATTAAATATATAGAGAGTGTGTGGTTGTATTAATCAAATTATTTAATTAAATGCAGTTTTAAATATAGTTTGAATTAAAGAAACGGTTTTTTATCTGAAATTTATTTTTAAACCTTAAACTATCTAGAACATATTTTGTATCAGATTTTTAGTTTTATACAAGCTTCAGATAAATATTAAATTTAGGGGAATTACCTATCACTAACTGATTAAGTCTTCAATTAATGGAGCTAATATATTAAGTTATAATTGTTATACTTTAATTCATAATATGAGATTTGTATGAAAACTGTGGTTATTTACTAGTTCGACTTGTGTTTCATCTCTGCTAACGTTAAGGGCCCTTCTTTAGTCTGATATTTAGAAATTAAGTATTTATTTTTTGTTAACATTAATATCGAAAAGCTTAAATTGTAAGTTGATCCCAAATTTCATGTAAATCTCTGTTATATTAAAAGTTATTTTAATATTAAGTTGCATTGCCAATTTTATAGGAAAGGCCATGCTGATATGAAATCATTATCAAAATGTTATCCCCCATAGCTTCAGTGAAATTAATTCAAATTTAATGTAAGTCTCTCTTATATCAGAAGTTATTACAATTTTTAATTGCATTGCCAATTTTACAGGAAAGGCCATGCTGTTTTTTGAAAGATACATTAAATCATTTTAAAAATGTTTGATATTTACCTTAATTTCTGAAGATGTTTTCTATATTAGTGAAATTAAATGTAAATAATTTCACTTTAAATGATTGGATTATCAAGTATAAAGTGATTTACTAATCAGATTATCCGATAACGGGTTTTGTAATTAATCAAAAAGTAAAGTTTAGTATTGTAAAATTGTCAAATTTAAGAGGAAGTAAGTAATTAGTAATTATAATATGTAATCATATTATGTTATGGTAATTACTATACTTAAGAATTACTTTGTGAAAGGTTATTATTTATAATACAATTATATTTAATATTGTACATTTGTTTAATTTATTGAAAATAAATAGTAATTATTTATTTGATTAAAGTTATGGCTAAAAATAAACTAAAGTCATATATCATAATTTTAATTTTGTTTTCTTCTAATATATTTTTAGACCTACTTAGTTTCTTTTTTTTTGCATTTTACATAATTTGATAGTTAACATTAATAATTTCACTTATGAATATATTTATAAAAAACTTGATTAATGATCATTATTTGTATAATTTACATAAAATATGTACATATATGGAAAGAAAATGTCATTTGAATATTATTTTATCATTAATATAAGTCATTTACAAATTAACATTTAATCTAATCTATATAAACAAGTATAAATATTAAATACTATATGATCTAGTGTAATAAAATTGTATTTATTATGAAGACTATAAGACGCTTACCTATATTAGATAATTGCCTTTTAAAAATTATATAAGTAAAACATTACAAATATTGATTAATAATTATCGTGTAATATATTTTATTGCACGAATTAATATTATATTACAAATATTTATTTATTGAACTGAATTAATTGTATGTATAATATTTATTTTATACATAATTAATAAATATTTATACAAATAATTTTATATAATTATTTGCATGTTTATTAATAAGTATTTAGATGTTATAGTCTATTGGCTACTATATTGTATACTATTTATACTTGAACTATAAGTTTTAATAAGTATGTTAGTTAGTGTTTTTTCGCGGAATATTCTATAAGATAAAAAAATAAATTTAATAACTATTCTTTGCGTTGGAGAAATCGCCATAAAAAAATTTATTTAAAGAAAATGCAAATATTTAATAAGGTTTTAAAAACGTGTATGGAATATCTTAAACTTTCTAATGAGAGAAAATTTCTGTGAATATATAATAATTACAATATATACTTATTTATAATTTAACAATTATTAAATGCTTAATTTTACAGTCACACATATTTAATTTACTTATTAGAATCTTGCAGAATCTTTTCGAAATATTTTAATTATAATTAGAATAACTAAATTTATGGTGAAACTTATTTGCATATTTACAGGAGCTTTTTTTTAAAGGAATTTATAATACATATACTGGGGAATAATCTAGTCCCTATTGCGCTAATGACTTACTAATCATAAAATAATTGTTTTGATAAGTTTTTGTTACTCCAAGACTGTATTTGATAATTGATCATAACTCAATGAAGCTTTGTTTAGTAAATATAATGCATATAATTATCAACAAAATTATTATTTGATTTGGGTTAAATGATTAACATTTTTTAATTTAATTAGTAATATCGCCATTTGAAACAAACGTTAAATCAGTACTTCTATACAACTTTAAAACATGGAAAGTAATCGTCAATATCACTAAAAACTTGCAAACGTATATAAACCGTTGTCTACGCCGCATTTTAAAGAGTTCGTTGGCCGCAAATCATTATCAACACACACCTGTGGCAAAAAACGAACCAAAATATGATTGAAGTCGAGATACGAGAGAGAAAATGGCGATCGATCGGACATAGCTTGAGGAAACCAGAAGGCAATGTTTAGAGTGGAATCCACAAGGCCGACGACAAGTAGGTAGACCAAAGAAAACATGGAGAAGTACTATTTTGAAAGAAGCAGAAGTGCACCGCAAAACGTGGTTACAGCTAAAAGGAATTGCTAAGGACCGTGAAAGGTGGAGAGGATTTGTTGACGGCCTATGCCCCGCCAGGGTTTCTAGGATACAGTAAGTAAGTAATTTGATGAGTGCAATTGGATTCCACCTAATATTTATACTTGAAAGTAAAACCGTGAACTGTGTTGATTATCGTTGAAGAATCGTGTAGATTATCAATGAAGTTTTTTTTGATAAACTTGACAAGTTCTAAAGAAATAATAATAATAAAAGGATTAGAAGGAAGTTTACTTTGTATAAAAATATACTTTCGTACATATATAGATATTTTACACTAATATTTATAAATATGTTATTTTATAATTTGTATTCTTACAAAATGCAAATATATATAGGTAGTATAAGAGTTTTATTTATTGACTTACTTTGTAAAAAATAATATCAATTCTTGTGCAAAAATTTCAATATCTGATATATATGTACACTGTATATAAGTAATTTTAAATACATTTTTTATCATTTTTTTAAAATAGATATTATATTATCAAAGTATACTTTGACTTATCTATAAAACAACAATTTTATTATCAGTTTTTTGCGTTAAATTTTTTAAAATGTTTTATAATAGATAAGTATAAGTGTAATATTTATTTCTTACCTTAATATTTTATTTATTTTCTTATCAAAACAACAAACTACATCTTATCAATGTTTTTTTTTTATATTATTTTTTTTTAATTCGTTGAATTGGTTGAGGATTAGTTTTTATTTTATATGTTACGTTTAAGTATGTTTTTAATTTGTGTCAATAACTCTTATGTATAGTAAAATTTCATAGAAATTAAAAATTTAAGTTTATTCGGAAATACGCAAAAATAAAACATGAGACTACACGAGAAGTGATATTAGATTGGCCTGTACGCATAATCGCGTAATCGACTCTGCTGAAATTATTATCTCCAAACCTGTTCATCTGTTCACCCTTCAAACACGGTTTTCCTGACCGCGGACCATCTCAATTTATAAATTAAGGTATCACTTATGAAAATAGGACTTATATTTTCCGCGCTATTTCATTAAAATTAAAATTCGGATTTAGGATCGTTTTGAGTCAAAAGTTATTCGAGTCGGTGACATTAAATCGAGATCTTGGAAGAATTTAATAAGAATTCCGATCATAATCCAATGACTTATCATAAATAAAGAAACTGAAGCCCAGTTTAAGTGACTTAGTACATGCACTACGTACCTAAATTTATTTAGAAAAATTATGTTATGGAATTATGATTGCAATACAAATAAAACATTTTTGTAAATTTTATTAGACTTTTCGACTAATAAACAATTTGTAAAACGGTTATCAAAGTGGTTGTTATAAAAACCATTTCATTATCTGTAAAAGTAATCTTTATCAATAAAAATTGTATTTATAAAGTGCTTATGACTACTTTTAATAATTTTCTAATACTTATATGTTTCCGTTATCGCATTTGTTTTGAGTAGGAGTTCATAAGAATTTGTTTTTTTTTTTTTTTTTGAAAATGTAATAACAAACTCTATTTATATATATGTTTGTAAATTCTTGGAATTTAAATAGTACTTATAGATTTTTTTTTATCTGTAAATACAATTATCAATGTAGAATATCAGATATTTAATTTATAAATTAAATTTAGTTTTATTTTTATTTTATAGTTTTAATTGTAGGTCACTTAAAATTCATGAGTAGGCTTAATTTAAATTTTATTGATACAACATACTATTTATTTTAAATTACAATTATAAGTTTTTTTTAAATTATATTATGATTACTTTTATTTAATTAGTTATAAATTATTACATAACAATTTATTATTAAATTTTTAATACTAATTAAAAATCAATAAAATTATGTTATAGTTTCATTTTCCATTTTAAATTTATTTTGTTTCTATTGAGTTTTTATAAAGCGGATCAATTCAGATTCCATTCAGCGATTCTTCTCTCTACATATTGAATTCAATTTAAAATAAGAAGAACACTTTTATAATGACTTCATTTTGTCATTACAAAAATGTCAACTATAAATTAATTTATTAAAAAAAAAAAAAAATTGTAAAATAATGACATAATTCGAGTTAAAAGAACAAAGAAAGTAAAATTTATTTTTCTTATATGATTCATATAAATAAATTTTCATATTATCAATAATTAATCTGTATTAGATCTGTAGAGAAGTATCAGTAGATGTATCGTAATTATAAAGGAATTTATTATAGTTTAAATAATTGAATAATGAATCTTTATAAGATTATATAAAATTATTTTGTTTTTTTTTTTGTATTTAAAAAGCTCAGAGAAAAGCGCATCTATTTAAATAAAATTACACAAGCCTGTATAGGAATTTTATATAAGGAAGCACAAGTTAAATTAATTGTCATCTCATTAGACATATATCACATTTGTTCTGTCCTGAATGCATAAAAAATTACAATTAACTTTAACTTATCTAATATGTTTTTAATTAAACTTCAGTGCTTTTTTTGGGTATTTAGAATAACGACCTCTCATTCGAAGACTCGGGTTCAAATCGTAGTAATTAGGAAAATTCTTTAATCTGATACCATTTACAATGTCATAACCAATAATTAATAATTCGATATTAATAATAAAAAATATATAAATACTAAATATAAATCAATAATTTAATTTAATAATATAACTCACAGATACCGAAATATGGTATACAAAAACCACAAAATATTACAATATATATAAAAAATAGAATATAGAATCGTTTCTATTAAGCTCTAAGACGTTTATATACCTGTAAGCTGTAATAAGACCATACCTATGTAATGTACTAATTCATTGTACTAATTACCAAGTTAAAAAAACTAATAGTTACCAGTTACTATAGTTACTAATTATCAAATCAAAAAACTAATATAGTATTTGCGTGAGAGCGTGTCTTATGTCTGTATTTTATTTGTCCGTATTGCATTTGACTGGATTTTAAGTCAACTTTTTTTAGTTTTTTCCGCAACATTTGTAGCTATTCATATGCGAAATTCTGAATTACGAGTTCGTTTCGAAATTAGGTTATTCCCATTTTCTAGAACAAGTATATATACATATATTCTGGATTATTAAAAGTTTAGAGCTCGATTAAAAAGAGCTATACGCTTTTTTGGAGTATTATATATATATATATATATATATATATGTCAGAATGAGCATTTAGTGAATTTTGAAGAAATTTATGTAATGAATTGAATTATCAATTAAATTAATTTGGCCTTAGCTAATATTAATAAAAATTAAGATTAAATAATTCTGCAAAGTTCTGGCAGTAGAAATACAAGCAAATGAATGTGCTGTCAAAAGATATACAGGTTTGTGGTTTTTTTTCTTTTTTTTTTAAGCGCTAATTGTTCAACTGTTAGACTAATAAGCCTGTCTATACCATAGGTACATGTTGCAACAGGGGGTCATATTATATTCGTGGTATTAGAAGTCTTATTGAAATTCATATACAATTTAAACATGAGATAGTACTAGGCCTTATAACATGTAGAAACGTCTTAGATTTTCAATATTTACAATTCTATTTTTTGTTCATATTGTAATATTTTGTATTTGAATTATATGGTATACTATATATGCGAGTTATATTATTCAATTAAATTATTTGTTTATTTTTTGCATTTGTTTATATTGTTATATTAATGCATTTTTATTAAAGATATATAATTATTAATTATTAATGATGCCATTAATTTGATTAATGATGCCCAATGGCGAATGGTAGCTGAGTCGAGTCGAAAACCAGGAAAGTTTTTTCAGTTTCATTAAAATTCGAACCCGGGCCTTTGCGCATGAAAGGTCGGCACTCAACCACTGTGCCACAAAGCCGTTATAGTATGCCTTTGCGAAAACAGTGAAATCCTGCTCAAATGGACTTGAAAATTATAAGCTGTTATATATACAAATATCTGTTTTAACTGTTAGTGCATAAAAAATTAGTGCAAACATTTTTTTATTGGCAAAATCTATAATTTACAATAAAATCCAAAATTTTTCTCCAGTCTTGAGATTTTAAACCGATCCATTTCAAAAAAATGTCTGTCATATATAACATTGCTTAAATTCAAATGACATTCAAATAAAATAGATTTAATTATCTCATAATTTATTTTACCCAATCCTATGCAGGTTAAACAAATAAATCTTATTTTTTATTTTATTATTCTTATCAAAGTATATAGATGGCATCACGATCAATGTAATCAAAATGTAAAAATTTTTTGTTTTCCTATCATTTTGATCGTTTGTCAATTGTCATTCCTCCATTTTTTTTTTATCCATTTGTTAAGTTTTAAATTATAAATCGTGATTAGTTTATAATATATTACATATATTTCATTTGAAATAATTGTCTAATTAGAATTTCTTCATGATTTGAATAATATTATGAATATTTAAAAAATAATAATAATTGTATAGTAAAAAAAAAAAAGATAGAAAATATATAGGTATATGTATAAGTGTATAGGTATATAAGTTTTTTAATAAACATACAATAAATAAAATTCGTAAGAATTTTTTATTAAAGGAAAAAAAAATTACGTGCTTATATGCTGATATTAAAGATAAACAAATAAAAAATATTAAAAATAATTATACATATGTACATATATATGATTAAGTGTAACATATGTATTTTATATTAAATTAAATAAAAATAATTATACATATGTTGGCTAATGCTTGCTTATGTACATACAAATATGTACAGTACAGATTCTTAAAATTGAATTATTAACAATTGCATTTCTAAGGGCTTTTGGATCTTTCAACAAATTGAATGTGAATTACGAAGATTCGAAAGGTCAAACATTAAACTATAGTAGATAATTGATGTTCGTAGCAACTATGACTTCTAGCTAACAGTTAATAACTCATCTTGCTAGGACAGTTATTTTTAGGATCAAACAATTGTGATAACATGTTACGAACAGTACTATGAAAAACTTTAATCAAATTTGAATGGTAACAAGTGTTTTAGGACTCTGGGAACTAACATCAGAATGAACTAAAGTAAGAATATATGTTTTTTGGCGTTAGTTCATTGCACTCTGGTGTAAGTTCATTGCACTTTGGTGTAAGTTCATTGCACTCTGGTTTAAGTTCATTGTACACTGGAGTAAGTTCATTGTACTCTGGCGTTTTTTTTTTTTTTTTTTTTTTTTAAGCGCTAACTGTTCAACTGTTAGGCTAATTAGCCTGTCTATACCATAGGTACATGTTGGAACAGGGGGTCATATTATATTCGTGTTATTAGAATTGGTCTTATTGAATTCCACATACAATTTAAACATGAGATAGTACTAGGCCTTATAACATGTAGAAACGTCTTAGATTTTCAATATTTACAATTCTATTTTTTGTTTATATTGTAATATTTTATATTTTACTTATATGGTATTCTATATCTGCGAGTTATATTATTTAATTAAATTATTTGTTTATATTTTGCATTTGTTTATATTTTTATATTAAAGTATTTTTTATTAAAGATTTATAATTATTAATTATTGATTATGCCATTAATTTGAACCCAATGACGAATGGTAACTGAGTCGAGTCGAAAACCAGAAAAGTTTTTTCACTTTCACTAGAATTCGAACCCGGGCCCTTCTGCATGAAAGGTCGGCACTTAACCACTGTGCCACCCAGCTGTTTAGTTCATTGTATTCAGGCGTTAGTTCGTTTTTTTTTACTTTAAGTTAATTAGTTGATTGTGGCATTCGCAGTGTCGTATTATACCATATTTTGGTCCTGTAAACTAAACTCAACAACTGGGATGCAGGCTCTTTCACTAGTAAACAAACATTTCAGCATTAGCATCAGTATTTTACTATATAAGTGACGCATTAGCGTAAGAATACCATTATCAGAATGTTAACTACTATGTATACGATATTTAAAAGATATCTCATATTAATGAAAATTTAAATCTGATAACTGCTTTAAACTTAATTAATGGATACTTCCATGATAATTACACAAATCTTTAATTAAGAATATGAATTAACAAAGACATATTCAGAAAAATTTTTAAATGATTCAAGAAATGCAATGATTGTCAAATAACTAATTAGTTTTAAATAAAATGAGAAATCAGTTTCCACTTTACTTATCAATCATTAATCAATTTGCCTAGTATATATTTCAAATGTACTGCACTTATTTAAAAATTCATATACCTACTTATAATGCCTCATTAATCATTTAACTAAATAGCTGGTTCTATTTAAAATATTATGTTCATTAGGTAAGAAAATAATTAGCTTAAAATTGAAATAAAACTTTTAAAATAATAAAAAAAAAAAAGATGAAACCAATAAATCTTACCAGATTCTACTGTATATCTTAATAAAACATTTTCTTTTATATTTTTCGTTTGTTATTATTATTGTAGTTGTGTTTGTAGTTGTAATAAATCTTTCCAGACGAAATGACGGAATGTTTCATTTGTTTTTTTTTTTTTCTATTTAATTTCTAATATTCTTTTTTTTTTTTTTTTTGTGTTTTGTTTTTTTACTGATTTTAATCTTTATGGAACTTAATTAAAAATGTATAACAGCACATTTTATTATTCTCATTTTGTTTTTTGTTTTTTTTTGTTTTTTTTCTATTCTAGTTATAATTTTATTTTTATATTTTTTATTTTGTTTTTTTTTTCTTATTTTTTATGAATTAAACTTAAAAAAAAGCACAAAGAAAAACAAAAACAAAAAAAAACTATCCAATAGACTAATAGAGTAGCATTTAAATGTCAAAAATTCTTTTTGAAAAAATTCAAAATGAAAATGAGAAGTCACTATCCCCGTATCAAAATGATTCAATTACTTGGTTGATTTGTTGTTGTTGTTGTTGTTATATTCATTTGTTTGTATATATATATATATATACCTATATATGGTTAATTTAAAACCGCCAACTTAACTACCGTATGACAGCTATGAGTTGCTTGCTCAACTTATAAAAATATATGTACAATACAATGTACATATATACACATACAATTACTATATAATTTAAAATAAAATTAAAAAAAAAATAATAATAATAACAAGTATTAAGTAGTAGTTACTATACTTTGGCATAGATTTTCTTTTAAAGTTCATTCTACATACAGTATTCTTATTGTCAGTGTAGTACCTGGGTAATTAAAATCGCGTTGATTATGAAACTAGATGAAGTTTGAAATTATTGTTTTTGTTTTAAATTGTTTTAAAAAATTTTAACTAACATTTTGTATTTTATATGGTTTTAATTTATTTCAAAGTCGAGAAGAGTCAAAGATAAGTTAAAAATGATACTTTTGGGGCTAATATTTTCAATTATTTTTTAAGTACTTTATCCGAATTATTTTTCAAAAGTCAATTTTTTGATTACTATATAAAAGTTTTAACATTAAAATTAAGCAAGTACATATTTGAATTATTTAGAATTATGTGAAATAAAGCGCGACTAAATAGAATTTGATTTTTGTGAATCTGCTTAGATTAGAAAACGAAAAACAATGATTTCAATGGAAACAATTGAAAATTAGGATTACTGGGTAATCGTAAACAAAAAGTTTGGGTACAGATAAAGTAATCGTATGATAACTTAAATAATCGTAAATTAAAATTTTTGATTACGAACATTAATTACAGTAATTCACAAACTATTCAGGATTCTTAATAATCGTAAACTAAAGGATTGAGTACAGATAAAATAATCATCTGATTACGGTAATAATCGTAAATTAAAATTTTTGATTACGATCATTATTAATTCACAAATTACTCAGGTTTCTTAATAATCGTAAACTAAGGATTGGGTACAGATAAAGTAATCGTATGATAACTTTAATAATCGAAGATTAAAATTTTTGAGTACGATCATTAGTAATCCATAAATTTCAGGATTCTTAGTTACAAATAATCCAAATGTAATTTAGATTACTTTTCAATTTTGTATTATCATAATATTATCTAAGAATAATCTACATTACCAATTTATCCAGTAAGCCAAAATAATATATAGTGATATATTCTTATATATATATATAAGAATTTAAGATTTTTGTTTGATAACTAAAAATCGTGATAAAAAATTATTAAAGCGGAATGGTAATCAAGATTAATAATTACAATAAATATAGGTAATAGTAATTGAAATGCAATAGTAACTACCAAATTAAAAATTTTACAAGCCTGAATATTGCTTTATGATTAGGTTTAAGTAAGTTTGACATTAAAGAAGTAATATTGATACATGTAAGTTTCGTCACTGATTACTTTCAAATAGCCTCCAGTACACTATAGTTACATTTTGTATAGTACTCTTTGTAATCTTATTTTTTTGTAGGCCACTAAAAAAGAATATTTTCTCTACTTTTTCATATTTACTGTCTTTATCTTAACAATCTTTATATTCATTTTTAATAAGTAAGTATGTATCATAAAAAAAAAAAAGAGAAAAAAAAAATATAAAGAAATATGATCTTAACTACATTTTGTTATTATTATTTGCAGGTACTGTGCACAATCTGTTTAAAAGCTTATTTTTCATTTGTTTCTATTACTATTATTATTATTATTTATATTTTTGTTACTTTGTTTCTTTCTTTATTTTTTAATTCTATTTAATTGAAATAAAAAAAAAAATAAAAATATAAAAGATGAAAATAATAAAATTCTTTTGAAATATTTACAGATGACAGAAATTATGTTATGGAAGCAAAAAAAAAAATTTTAGGCGAAAATATGGGATGGCTAACATGTCATGTGATGAATGATAATTTAATTTTCAGTAATTTTTTATTTCTTTGAAGAAATTTTGAAATATTTTTTGTGTATTATTTAAATTGTATGAGAGTTGCAGAGTATTTGAAATTGAAAAAGAGTTCAAGAATTTTTTTTAGAGAATTTTCTTCAAGCTTTTTCATGATATTCGTTTTTGGCTTCCCTTGTCGTATAAAAGTTTGCTGGAACTAGATTTAATTTGAACGTCCTAATAAGTCAAAATATTCATTAGGAATTTAGAAAAATTGTTTCAACTCAAATTTATAGTTTTATATTTGCTGATGACCTACTCGATCAGCAAGAAGATCCAATACTATTTGAAGTTATAAGTAACAATATGATTCTCGGTCTATGCGGAGGATTCAATTCGAATTCGACATAGATTCATGAAAGATGGAAAATGTACTAAGAGATATCCATGATAGATGCTTCAAGAAATATAAACTGGTGATGACGAATATCCATTGTACAAACGAAGAAAAGCAGATAATGGAAGTCATACAGTCACATAACTACGTTTAAATACACATCGACAACTGATGGATATAGTTCTTTACATTCCTTTATTGTTGAAAATGTTTAAAGCACACATTAATATGGAGTTCAGTTTTTATAAATACAAATAAGATTACAAAAGAAGGAACTGAATCACATTTGGCTATTTCGAGCCAAGTTAAATGCCAATTTAAGGCAAGTGAATCTAGTTGCTGGCGGAATAAAGTGGTTGCAAAATATAATAACTTAAACCCATTATTTTCAGATTATAAAAAATACTTAAGATATTAAAAAATTATTAGCTTCGAATTGAATTCGCACAATAGACTTAGAGCCCTTCGTTGTTAATAAGGAGATTAGCACTTTTCAGTTATATTTAATATATTTTAGTTATGTGTTCTATGTTTATCGGCTGGATGGGACAATGGTTAGAGTGCCGATGTTTCATGCGAAAAGACCCGATTTCGAATTCCAGTGAAAGTGAAAAAACCTTTCTGGTTTTCGACTCGACTCAGTTACCATTCGCCATTGGGTTCAAATCAATGGCTTAATCAATAATTATTAATTATATATCTTTAATAAAAAATAAATTAATATAACAACTTAAGCAAATACAAAAATATAAAAAAATAATTTAATTGAATAATATAACTCACAGATATAGAATACCATATAACATAAATACAAAATTTTACAATATAAACAAAATAGATTAAGATTAAGACCAATTCAAATAACATAGATATAATATGACCCTCTGTTCCAACATGTACTTATGGTATAGACAGGTTTTTATTATTAGCCTAACTAACGCTTAAAAAAAAAAAAAGTATAAGTTTAATAAGATGCATTACGTTGCAAAAAGCTTCATATATATACATAGTATGTTTATGTCATTTTTAATTAAAAATAAAGAAATGAATCAAAATCTTTTTAAGATTGGAACTGAAGCTGTTTGTAATATTTGCAAAAACCACACAATACATATAAAAGAAATAAAATATAATTGCTTACATAAACAATAAAAAGTATTGTTTATAAAAAATATGAGTAATTAAAAATTGGTTTTTATAAAAGAATTAATTCCTGAAAAAAAATCAGTAACTGATATCTTTTAATCTACTTATGAGTAAGTGCTAAAAAAAACAATGACAGCTAAAGTTTATTTATTTATGTTTTATGACTTTATGTGTGACTCAAAAAAAAACCATTTATTTTACAATGAAACCTTATTTTCTTTTATTTTTAATATATAAATTCAACCATATTGTAGAAATGTATCTTTAAATTTTACCATATTGCAGATTGAAACATTTTTACAATGTATATTTATACTGTATAACTTGAGTTCAAATCATTTAAAAAATAATACAATTTTATTAAAAAATTTTGTAAATTAATACATAATTAAAAGATCCAGTTCTTTCAGTATATAATATGTAATAGTTCAGTATGCTGGATGATAGATTGATGCAAGCATTAGATTATAAAAGTAGGTGAAATTTTTTTTACAATTTAATTTTATTATGATGATATTACTTTCACCAGACTTAGATTCAGATTCTACCAAAAACTCTCAAGGGAATAAATGCCATGTATAGCATTAAAACAATTATATTAAATGCTCTAATATTTAAGTATAAAAGAAATGTAATATAAAAATGTTGTATTCTTATTAATTTACACACAACATTGCATTACAAGAGAAATTAGATATAAATTTCAATTTAAGATATCATTTATGTGTTTTTTTTTAATATAGATTCATATTCTATATTAATGTGTAATAGAATAAGAACAAGGAAATGATTAATGGCAGATAATGTAATTTAGATGAAGAGTTTATAATTTATTTTAGATTAAAATTGTTTTCCCATCCCAAGTACGCAAGCAAAAGATCATCAGTTTAATAAGTACTTCAATGTTAAATGACTTAAAAATTTAATTAATTTGCAGATAGTTTCTAATGGGCTCATCAATATATAGCTTCTCCACAAATATGTAATTAGAAACAAGGAAGAAATTATATAACATGGGACCAAAAACTACATTTAACATTTCTATTTTATTCTCATCAAAATAAAAATTCACTTAATTAACATTTAATTGTTAACACTTTTTTAATTATTAGTTAAAAAAAAAAAACAATTAAGACTTAAACTGTAATAATTAATTAATTACCATAATAAATTAAAATGTTGTCAAATAAAATAATTAATTGTGATAAATGAGATGGATATTTAAATGTAATGACACTATATTATGACAATTATAAAACATGAAATTTAAATTGATTATTAATAAATATATATAAAATTAATAGAATGCCATTATTATAAATTAAAATCAATTAAATAAACATTAGATAAGTGTAGAAAAATGGTATTATGAATTATAGTTATCATAACACTTAATAGGTAGTCAGTGTTAAACACATAAATTTTAACTGGCAATGTCACTACAGGGTAGGAAGTTATTGAAAACTTAATATTAAATTTAATTTTAATTATTTATGAAAATTGAAAATATTGCTGTTAACTCTGTGTTAGAATTTCGTTTTAAATTATTAAGATTACGAATTATTGTAATAATTTTGTCCTTGAGTTATATGGTATTCTATATCAGTGAGTTATATTATTTAATTGAAATATTTGTTTACATTTTGTATTTGTTTATATTGTTATGTTAATGTATTTTTTATTAAAGATTTATAATTATTAATTATTGATTATGCCATAAATTTGAAGTCAAAGGCAAATGGTAGCTGAGTCGAGTTGAAAACCAGATAAAAGTTTTTTCACTTTCACGGGATCCGAACCCCGGGCCTCTCGCATGAAAGTCGGCACTCTAACCACTGTGCCACCAAGCCGTTAATAGTTACTAATAGAAGTCTTTTTTTATTTCAGCATCAAATTGGCATGGTTTGGAGTCAAAAGCAACTTAATAATTTTCGAAATTTTAAATTCTATTTACAGAAGATGGGATTTTATATTTTTAAGGGAAATTTAAAAGATTTTTTAATTTTTTAAAATAGATTTTCTTCAATTTAAAGCTTACTCTCTTGTTTTAATTTATTGAAGTGTGGTAAGTCTTAAATATGTAATATAGAATTTTCGAAGACTAATCCAAACCAAACTACCAATTTCGCACTATGATTTTTGCCTATTTAAAAATTCTATAATTATGGAATTAAGATAATCATAAGTCTCTGCTTTTCTATAATTTTGTATCTAAATATAGATATATTTTGGACATGTCTTTAGTTGCTATATCTGCTTCTTAATCTATTGTAATAATAGCAATCTTATGTTCCATTCAAATCAAATTCACATGGCTTCAACTCTGAAGGAATTTAAATTTAACTTAAATTTCATAACTGCCATATTACATAAGGAATCTATATATGGAAAGTTAGAATAAGTCCTAAAAGATACAGAAATAACGTATGTATGTTAGGATACATTTATATTGTAGCTGTGGTAGATGATAATAGCATCGATAAGAGTTAATACTGGAGCAGCGATAAGTTATAAGAGCATCGATAAGAGAATAGTGTAGAATATTATACACATGATTTTAATAGAGGTGTTTATATTGGAGCATCGCTTTGATCAACGATAAAAAATATATAATTTTCTACGCTATCCTCTTATCACTGATTGCAGCTCCAATATAGCAGCAACCTTACTCCCTCTTCTCTATAGTAGTCGTAGAATATGAGATATATTAAAGTCGTTGATACTATATTTTCAAAATTTTTAAAATTGCAAAAAGTTGCCAAGTCAATTCTTTCAAGAAACCAGTCTTCTTCTGTGCAGTTTCAATATTCTATTACCAAAGTTTAAATGAATTTACAATAATTTGCTTAATACCATTATGATATTTTATGATCATTTTAAATGAAAGTTCTTCCTATTTATTACTTTTATTATATAATAATATCTTTTTTTAATATTACATAATTTTTTTTTATTAGTAATTAATTAATTTTTATATTTTGTTATTTTTTAATTATACTATAATAATCATAATATGAATATGTAATTTATTATCTCGTAATATACATTAAATTTATCACTTTAAAATCAATGAATTTAATTGAGTTTAAAAAAAAAATATAGATATAAAAATAAAATTTTATATTAAATTTATAAATTATTATATTATATTGTATTTTTATGTCCGGAAAAAATTTTAACAAATTAATTAAAATACTATAAATATAAATTTTATTAATAAATGTTATATAGGTACATATAAAACATATCTAAAAAGCTTATAATGTTATATTCGTTCAGTTTTCATTCATTATTTATAGAATTTATATTTTATTAATTTTTTTTTTTTTTTTATATTTTTAAATAGATGGTTTTTTTAATATCTGAATATAAAATAAAAGATAGGTACCTATTTTTTTTGGCTTTGGTTGATGAAATATCTTCCGAAAAATATTATATTATTTTTGCGTAGGATATATTTTATATATTAAATTAAATATTAAAATTAATGCATTCATTGGATTTTATTCTTTATTTTTTTCTTAAATAATAAAAAATAATATTATGATTAATTAATAATGGTTTTCAAATTGTGATTGTAAGAATACATAATATGTGATAATAAGAAATATAAAGTAAAAATGTGGATTATCATTTTCATTTTTAAGATTAAGATACGAAGATGAACAGTTTTAAGTATTCATAGTATCTTTAATTTTGATAGAAATAGGCTTAACAAATTCTAAATAGAATTTGAATATTTCTCCGAAGAAAAAATGGATAAAAATGTAAAAAAAAATTTAGTATAATAGTATTCAATTTGTAGTCTAATAAGCCTGTTACCACAATTATATTACATATATTGGATCAGAGAGATATAGGTACATGTCATATTCCCATAGTCCCATAGTTAAAATTAATCTTAATGAATTTCAAATACAATTAAAGTTGATTGATTTCTTATAATAGGTCTTACATGTAAAAAAATCTTAGATATTCAATAGATACATTACAACTTGTTTTATTTTGTAATAATTGTATATCATCAATTGTAAGATATTTTTAACCTGTGAGTTATATTATTCAATTAAATTATTTGTTTATATTTTATTATATTGTTTATTATTATATATGAAAATATTTTTTATTAAAAATATGTAATTATTATTAATTGCATAAGCCCTTTATTTCAAGTTCAACCCAATATCGAATGGTAGATGAGTCGATTCGAAACCCAGTTAGAAATTATAGAAAAAACCATTGAATTTTAAACCAGGTCTCTAGAATGAAATGTCTACTGTGACAAGAGTTCAAACTATGTGAAAAAATTAAATTTTTAATGAAATTTACAAAAATATTTTAAATTTAAAAATTAATAATTTAAAATAAACTTTAGTTTCTTTGTTTATTGGTAACACTTGACAGTTTAAAAATCACTGATTTAAAAAAAAAAAACAACTCAAAATTGAATTCCATTGAAACGGAAGTATTTTCGTACAAAAAAAAAAATAAAAATGATTTTAGCATCCATAAAAAGAACTGAAAAATACCAGCATTTTCTTTTTTTTTCCAAAAATTTTATTTTTAAAAATTTTTTTTTTTTTTTTTTTTTTTTTTGGTTTCTTCCTCTCTCTTTAACATGACAACATTCCAACAGGTTGAATCCAAATATCTATTTTTTACCATTCGACAATTTTAGAAAAATTTTACATACATGCATACATGTACATATATTTTTCTTTAAAGAATTTTTGTTTTATTTAATGTCAAAATTATTATTTAAAAAAAGAAAAAAACAAAAAAAAAAAAACAGAGAGACATCTATATTTAAGAAAGTGACTGAACTTTTGTCATTTTGTTGGAAAATTGCGTATCAAAAATAAATAAAGAAAAAAAATGAATTGTACGGACTTGAATTGACACGGGACATTTCACACAGATTCTTTTTTTTTTCTATACTGTGTATCCAACAACAAAATATAATTATGAGTAAATGAAAACTCATAACTCAATTTGGGTGAAAAAAAAAAGAATTTCTAACCGCAAAAAAACAACAACAACAATAATAAAAAAAAAAGTACTTTGAATATAATTTAAACAACTTAATTGATTTTGATAGAAGAGAAGAAATTTTCTATTTTCCTCAAACAAAATATTAAAAACAAAAAATATATATAAAATTAAAAATAAAATATGTTCCAGAAATAGTTAACATGATAATTTATAACAAAAAAAAACAATTTATTTTGAGAATTTCAGAAAAAAAAACAACCAAAAAAACATAAGTATCATGTCAAAAAATTAAAATAAATATATAGGAAAATATAAGAAATTACTAGACAGGAAATTGAAGGATTTGTATTGACATGAAGAACAACATAAAATATATATATGCGTATAAATAATAAATGAAATTAAGTATAGTGAAATTTAACTCACCTTTTTTTTCAATATATTTTTTAAAATGTCAAAGTTTGAAGCGAGGTGAATTTATTTATTTATTAAAAGATAAATTTTCAATTTTGTAAAAGAATTAAAAAAAAATTTGGTTTGGCTCTTTCCTACTGCTTTAAGAGACATAGGGCTTTATTCTCAAAGTAATTTAGACTATGCTGCAGTTTCTTTAATAATTATTCTCACTAAGTTTTTGATTCCAAATCACCATTTTGGATTTAGGAAAAGCCACGCTACTATAGACCAAATACACAGAATTACAAATATTGTAGTAAATATGTTAGAGGAAAAAGAAAATATGGTAGTCAATCTTTTTAGATGTAGCTCGAGCATTTGATATAGTCTGGCATACAGGTCTAATGATTAAGTTGAGCAAATTATTACCACCAACATATGTTCGAATACTGGAATCATATATTTCGAATAGATTATTTTGAGTAAAACCAGAAGATGAGTATTCATCCTTAAAAGTAATAAAAGCAGGCGTACCTCAAGGCTGTTCACTACGTCTTGTGCTTTATTTACTATACACTAGTGATCTATCAGTAGTAGAAAATGTAAATTGTGGCAACATTTACTGACGACACTGTCACTATTCACTGACGATTATTAGTATAGGATCTAATATCGACGAGTGTACAAGAAAGTTACAAAATGCATGTGGAATTGTTGAATGGAAAATCAAAATTAATTATTTGTGGATTACAAGTGGAAAATCAAAATTAATTAAGTGAAGGAATAACACCTCTAGATTTAGTACAAAATATTGGTTTCCATGGGAGGAATCCCATAGTTTTCCTACAAACTTAAATAACATTATAGACAAAATTAATGTATAACGGTGTGACTAGTTTTAAAATGTTATAAGAGAATTCAAATGTTTTTTTGGGATTGAAGTAACGATCCCTTGTTATTACTACGAATAAGATGCCATTCTGGCCAATTTCTTTCGTTGGATTTTTAGCACCTAAAGTGCCTTATATATGTGCTAAGTTTATTTTACAATATTATCTTAACGTAGTTTAAGAATCTAATACTTTTCAATTAAAAGATCAGGAACCTAATAGTTTCACTAGTGGTCAGATTAAATTTAATAATTTAATATATACTTTTTTAACAATTTATAAAGCTCTTTGGGCAATACTTATGTCAAGAATATTTGGATAGCCAATAAGGAGTTTGTTAAAAAAATTTAATAGAAATAAGCTAATTAATGAATTAAATTGAAATGTTTAATTTAATATAAATAGTATTGTTCAAAAGGTTTTTATTTATAAAGGTGACTGAATTTGGTACACAGGTGCAGGGTAGCGCAAAACGACCGATATGGTTTGAATGTTTAATAACTTTTTAAATTTATTTATATTTTTTATTTTTATTTCAGAATTTTGTGAAGAAAACTTGGGGAATTGGAAATGGAGCATTACACAACAGAACAGCGATAAAAAATTACGAACAGTTATGGAAAATGTACTGGAAAGAGCACGAATGTGTGAAGCTTAAAAATGTCACCACTTGTGGGATATAATTTTTTTATTTAAGTTAAAAATATTCCCCATTAATATACTATATAACAAAAAAATAATAATAATAATTAACCATTAAATAAAAAAGTTATTAAACATTCAAACCATAACGGTCGTTTTGCGCCACCCTGTATAACCAAAGATTTTAAAAATTTAAGTGATCTTTTATTGTTCTGATCTTCTAAATGTAAAAATTTAAGATTAAATGGCCTCTCTATACTGTAGATACATGTTGGAGTTTAAAGGAATGCACTTTACATACTATATTGGGTTTGATTTCAATAAATCCCAAGTTTACTAAAAATATTATAAAATATAAAAAAAAAAATAAACTTACTTATCATTAAATTGATATTGTGAATTTAATACTGTAAACATTTTTTGATATAATGTATTAAAAAATGTATCAATTGCTTCTGATAAATTAACTCTTCCTCTATTATAATATTTTTCTAATTCACCAAATAAATCAGCAAATACATATGCATTTTGTTCGTATATTACACCATATGTACGTTTAAACATTGTGTGAAATTCTTTTTTCGAAGTCGTTAATAATTCAGCAAATTCGTCTGAAAAAAAAAATAAAACAAAATTTAATAGCGTTAAATCAAAATTTTTTTTTTTGAAATTTTCAATAAAAATTAAAAAAGAATTTACAGGAAATCATTAGTCAAAAAAAAATTTTTCATTGTGCAGAATTTCTTCTTTTAAAGAAATGCCGAACACTTGAAAATTAAAAAAAAAAATACTAATCAATAATTTTTTCAAATTATATTTACAAAACAAATTTTTTAAATAAGAAACAACAATTTAAATGTGTTAGAAGTAATAAAGGAAAAGGACCAAATAAAAAAACAGGATACCAAAAAAAAAAAAAAAGAAATATCAACTTACTGTTAAATTTTAGAGCTCGTGTTCCTAATACAGATGATAATTTCCCTAATGAATCTTTAACATTTCGTTCTAATTGTGATTTTGATGAAATTGCTAATTTACCTTCCATGTAATATGTACAACATGTTCCTGTTGTTGGTGTTTCACAATATCGTAGAATTCCTGTAAAATAAAAAAAATTAAAAATGTTGAAATAAAATTTTTTAAAAAATAAGGTGACCATACTAATATTTATAAAAAATTATTATTTTAAAAAAATTGTTTGAACTCAAATATTTATAAACTAAGAGTTTTTTCATTTACTTTATTTAACATTAAAAATTAACCCTTTGCCTGCCAATATTTTTAAATAGTAATCGCCATGCATTCAAGCTGTGCAATTAGTACGACCTAATCACCACCTTAGTAATAATGCTTAGTTTAAGAATTAAAACTGATTTGCTGTGAAATTTTTATTGAGAAGAATTTTGAAACCTATTAGAACCATAGAGTTTCAGGAAATTCCTGCAAAAACAAATCAGTTAATTTTTAATATTCCCAAATTTTTAACAATTAAATAAGACATTAGTAAATTTAATACATATGACGACTTTGCATAGTTGTCAATGCATCATTTTAATTTTTATTTTGTAATGAATGTTCAAAAATGATCAAAAGATGGCCTTAGTGCTATTCCAAGCATTATATAATTTACTAGATTTTATAAGCTTATCTAATTAGGAGTTGAAACATTTGAGAATCGAATATGGGTTAATGCATATTCGATCCCGTAAAAATCATAACATGTGACATTCAAGTACGTACCGCATTAAAAGGCCGACGCCCTATTAAAATTGGATGCACAACGAATCACGAGGCCTGTTAGGATGTCACATGTTATCCCCCATATCAAAACAACAATAACAAATACGTACCGCATTAACAAATTAAATTGTCCACCAATTTTTCCTACTTTAAAAAAGGATCAAATTTTGTAAATGTGTGTTGATATTTAACGTTTTTTTTTTTTGAAACTTAAGAAGTTTTTTTTTAAAACAATCCATTTCGATTTTGACATTTAAGGTCAATTTAAGTGTTCCTTTAGGTTTTCCCAATAACATGAAGTGTTTCTGGTGTGTCAATATTTCATTCAAAACAAAAACCAAAAAAAAAAAAACACCAAAATTCCATTTACCAAAATAAGAAGGGCTACTCAAAAAATGATGTATATTTTCGTGATAACCTTTTTTGAAGGATTTCAAAAAAAAAATTTTATTTATTTTTTGTTGTTTTTTTTTTAATTAAAAGTTATTTAATATTTTTATCCCCTAGATTTTTGTATTGTTTGCTGATCTGTTGAAACAAATAACTTAAATTTTTAGAAGTTTTATATTTTAAAAGCAATTACTATAAAGATGTATATGTGTGTGTTTTAAAATATAAATATGTGCCTTTATGAGAAAAGGATACTCAGGTAAATTGAACTGATGAAAAAAGGGACACTCATGTATATATAGAAGAATTTAGGGGAAAAATATATTCTTTAGTTCCTAATCAAGATTCAAGAATCAAAAGAATTATTTTGAATTTTTTGAGAATTAGTTGAAATCAACCAAGTGTAAATTATCAGTAGGTATATATTATTACACTTTAGGGTTTTATATTGTAAAAATATATGTATATAAGTATAATTTTTATTATTAGATTACATAATTATAATTAATTACTATTAGATATAAGGTTTCTATTTAAATACTTGTAATTGTATTGTAAAATGCATGGTAACATGCATTGAACGAACATATGCATTAAGTTTTTTTTATTATTTTAGTACTTACTTGTAAAATTTTTATAATGATTACATTTAGATTAAGATTTCTTAATAATCATAGTAAAACGTTTTGATTACAATTACTTTATTAATTGGGCTCAAATCTGGTCAACTACGATTATAACTTATAAGTAATCTAAAACAATTTATAATTATTAATTATATTATTGTATTAATTAATTGGATAATTTTAAAAATAATTAAGATTAGTTTTGAAATTTTGATTATTTTTGGAATATTTAAACGGTGCAGGGTCAGAACTCACAGGGACTGATAGCAAAAGATGACTCAAAGCAGTGAGCCATAACTCCCTCAAAAACTTATGACCCTGGGAGTTTTGACTCAGCGTGGTGGGTCATAACTCCCTTATACAGATCTCAGCTTAAAAATTATGAGTAATATTAAAAAAAAAAATTAATTTTAATGATATAATATCAGTGACGGGTGCACAATAGTGACGGGTCTCGCATAAATGAATTCATAAATACTCTGGAAAAAGGGTCAACTTTGATTTTTAACAAACCTAAATATGCTTCCTAATATAATATCTCGCATGGATAAACATATAAATATATATTGTTGTACATCAAATATTTTGCTTATATATAGTTTTATATTATCATACTTTAAATTATAAAGATCCGAAAAGATTTTTAGATTTTATTTAAAAATTTTGACTTTAATATATTACGCTCAATCACACAATTTAAGTTACATGGTTTTATAACTAAAAATTTAAGAAAGGGAGTCATAACTCCCTAAAGAAAATAATAATTTAATAAAAAGAGCAATAACTCACTTAATCTCCCTAAAGAGATTTATAACCTATGTCCCACGTAAATATTTTAAAATGGGTCATAAGTCCCTTAGGGATTTATGTCCCACTAAATGAGGGACTTATGATCCTGCACCATTTAAACATTTGTTTACAAAGCAATGCATTAAATTATTGGATACGTTTTATAGTTGTAAAAATAAACAGAAAAGTGTAGACGATATAGATTACTTTTATAATTTATAAGTCATCAAGTTGCAATAGCAATTAAAATAGTAATCTTACGCAAAACTTTTGATTACGATTACTTAAGTAGATTAGTATTTTTCAGGTATTCTATTACAAAATAATCATTATTAATTGAAAATTCGACTTTGAGAGCTATATTTTAATATATATTTCACTAGGACCTGTACCACATACTTTTACACTTCCCTTATTAAACTTCCTTTTATTTTGAATTAAGATCACCTAAAGCTCCTCTCATTAAAAAGAAAATTAAAAAATCTGTAAATATTTGCATTTAAGTCTTTATTATTTATATATGCGTGTATTTAAATCTTTTTCAATTTTATAATACTATTGTTAGTAATTTTTATCTATTCTAAAAGTTCTTGAATACCTTTTATACCCAGTGTGAACCAATTTATTAATGGATAAACTGAAATTCTTAAAACGTTTTACAGGTACGTGACTTACATAATAAATTTTTTCAAATGAAATTCTTTTTATCTTTTCATTAATGACTACTACTACATCATTATAAAATTCTCTTAGATAAGATAAAATAAATTTTTTAATAATTTTTTTTTTGTTTTTTTTTGTATCAATAATTAATGGCATTACATACCTAATTATTTCTTATCAGAATCTTTGATAAGAGATAATTGTTGACTTACAGTTTATCCTAAATTCTATTAATAAAACATTTAAATGTAAAAAACAAAACAAATAAAAATTGAAATTCCAGGTTATTTTTTTAAATTAATTTAATACAGGTATAAATTATTAGAATAATCTTATTTAAGTTCAAAGTACATATACAGCTGAACCCATCTAATAAGAAATCTAGATGTCTTAGAGTTTTAAATATTTAAAAGTATTTTTAATACTTTTAAATATTAAAACTCTAAGATAAAAAAATATTAATACTTTAAATTCTTTGGCAGCAGATTAAAGTTTTCCAAACCATCTAGTTGTATAGGTAATTAAACATTTAAAAAGCCTTCTTTATAATTGACCACAGAAATTTAAACAATTATTTAATAAGGGTTCAAATTCATAATTTAGGACCCCAGTTATGCATAGGTTTAATATTCATATTAAAAAAATATTTTTTAACAATTCTACATAATTTTTCCAAACTAATCCTTATTTATTATATTTTAATTTAACACTCTCATTCATAACACCTCATTTTTTTATGAAGGTTTCACTTCACTATATAATATATAGTGTTATGTTACTGACATTTTAAGTGTCCACTTTCATTTTCATTTAATTCATGTTTTTTTTTGAAGAGGATTACAATTGTTTTAATTGTTAAAAAAAAAAAAAAGGTTTAACAGAAGTTCTACAATATATTTTATATGTATATATATATTATATACACATTGTGTTAAATACAAAGTACTCCAAATGCTTAATAGCCCATAATGATGCTTAATACAAAGATTAAAACTAACCAAAAAAAAATTGTAAAAGGTTTTAAATGTCATTTACATTAAATAACACTTTAATAATAGTGATCAAATTTGGACCACTAACTACTATTGGATCATACCAACCACCATATGTTTCACATAAAATCCCACTTATAATATTTGAAAAAAAAAACATTTCCTGCAGGACTTTCGGGTAAAATGAATGAATGAATACTTGAGTTTTAATAATCAAAAAAACACAAAATAAAAATGACCGCACTACAATTTAAAATCCCTATTAAATGGACCAAGACTATCATTATTAAAAATAAGAATTCGTGTATAAATTTTTAATTTATAATTTCATAATTTATAACAAAATCCTTTAGATAATTTTTGGGAATTTATATTTTTTTATATTTTGTATAAAAAAATGAAGCAGTAGATTATTGTGTTGTCCGTCCGTTGTCCACTTCTATTCTTAGAATACAATATAAGTCAGTAATTCACCCGTAAAACACCAAGTTATGTAGTATTTCTTTTGGATGCATATATTAATACAGGAGCCCCAATAAAAGTAAAAATATTAATTAATATTTAATATAGTACAATTCATCAAGGCAGCAAAGCTTAATTTAATTTTGTGAAATTTGTCAAATAAACGTATTTCAAAGCTAAAATTCTATACAAACCTACACCACATACCCTGACTATTGTGATAATCAAAATGAAATTAAATTCAACAAAGATATAATATTCATCACGGAAGATTCAAGCTTACAGATATCTGATATCACTTTGTCTGACACCCCATAACCAAAATCGGATATCCATTGCGTACATTCCTTTAGCGCATTTAAGAGAGGATATACTCAGACTAAACCATTAAATAAGATAAAAAATGGCAATTTGTGTAAAATTTTTAAAGTTAAATCGGAAAAACAAATAATACTGCTACAAATACTGTTATAAAGACATAGTATGAATTTTAAAATTTTGCATATTTAAAGGGGCATAATATATTTTTATGTTTTTGACTTTTAGTCAATTCTTTCATTAAATTGTCAACATATTTGTTTATTTTAATTCCATATTTTGCTGTATTATAACCAACACTGAATAAAGATTAAATAATATAATAAAATAATTTTAATATACATAAAATATTATTAAAATTTTAATATACATGGTATGTAAATTTTAAAATTTTTACATATTTAAAGGCGTATAATTTATTATTATTTTTATTTTTCGACTTTTTAATGGTAAAATTCTAAACTGCAATGTCTGCTTAGATGAAATGAAAAATAAAATATTTACTTTGTAAAAAAAATACATGTCACCAATATTAAAACAACGATTAAACTTTGTCCACATGTTTAATATGTATTTTTAATGCCAAAATTTATAATATTGCGGGTGTTTTTTTTCTTTTTTTGGGTTTTTAATTCTTTGTTTATTATTTTTAAAATTACTTTTTTTTTTATTTTTTTTCTTTAATCCAGAATTATTACATTTTTTTTTGTTTAAATTTCTAGATCGATTTTTATGAGTCGTTAAGGTCTCTTTTAAGTTTTTGTTTTTATGACAATAATTACGATGATGATGGTGATTGGTGATGCCTTTCGGATATGAAGGTTATTTCTCTTTTCATTAATATTTTTTATTTTTTAAGTTAATATATTCATCGTATTTAAACTAGATTTTAAATATATTCAAATCCAATATACATATATAAAAATATATATATATATTAATTAAAATTCAACAAAAATACAACTAAAAAAAAAAAAAAACACAAAAAAAAATGGAAATTATAACCAATAAATTTTAGTAAAATTAAAAGTTCAAAAAAGCATTGATAATAATGTTGATCTTGATTATAATTGATGATTATTAGATGACTAATTTCGTTTTTTTTTTGTTAATTTTTTTAAGCTTCGAATATTTTTATACCCGTATTTTTAATAAATCGTAGTATATATATATATAGCTTAAAGGTTTATAAACGTAAATGGTCTTTCTTTCTTGTTTTTGGTTAATTTTTTTGGTTAATGGTTCTAATCCACACATTCACACTATGCATAAAAGTTGGGTATAAGTATTGACAGGGTAGGTCATTTGAAATTAAATAACTAAAATGCCTCAATCAGGTGCTCATTCCTTAACAGTTGAAGAATGCAGTTGGCGCAACACCTCATAGAAGTCGGTTTGTCATGTGCTCAACCATAATCCAGCAAAAGTGATCACTAAAGTTGGTAATACATGATTTAGAAAAATTTATTCTAAAGAAATCTCATCTAGATAACTCATCCAATTTTCTTTATCTCGTATAATCCTAGATTACTATATTTTCTAAACCTGAATCCAAAAAATCCCTGGTTAAAGTCCTTTAACGTTATTGTACTTGAAACCAAACTGTACATTTGTATCAATAAGATCTTTGGTTCAAAAATGGTTGTGGTTTTAGTGTATTAAAGTTGCACCTTACTTCTAGGAAGTATACACAGCTTTATTAGAATTTCAAAAGAATAGGTGTAACTAATTTGTAAGTTCCAGATTTTACATAATTTTTAATTTATAAAAATATCAGCTATTTTAAAAAATAGGAAAAATTCTAAAAGATGGAGTGTAATTCCTTACCAGTACGTGGTAATTGCGAAATGGAAGAAAATTTTCGATATCTCATGACTTATAATTAAAACTTAACAAAATAAATAAATTAACTAATTTCTATTATTTACCAAAACTATACCCATTTTCTAATTTGTTTTGGAAAAAAATGTTAAAAAAAAGTTTTGTAAAGTTCATAAACTTTTTACAATCTGGCAATCCTAATTTATTATTATACACTTGTACACAATATTATATGCATAAATAACTTTTTAATCTTGCTTTTTTTGCAAAAGTTGTCAGGTTGTTTTAATTTACACAAAAAAAAAAAAAAAAAAAAAAAAAAAAAAAGATATAAATAATAAAAAATTCGCTTAAAGATTGCCGATTTTTTTTTTATTATTTTTTATGTTTCTCTTCCTCTCCTCTAATTTTCTTTTTCGTTTTTTTTTCTTTTTTTATTGCTTTTAAAAGAGACTTAAAAAACTTAGGAATACAAATACATTTTACAAAAAGTTTAATAATATGTTATCAATATTTAAATATTTTGAAAACGTTGTTTTTTTGTGGTGAGGTATGGTGAGGTTAGGCGACATGCCAGGTAAGTGGTGAGTGTTGACTTAAGAGATTTGAAACAAAATAAAACGAAACATTGAAACAAAAGAAGAACGAAATTAGAAATGTTTAAAGTTGAAATATAATTGTAGTTTTATATTTATTATTTTATTTAGAATTCTATTTAAGGAATCTTCGTTATAAGCTTATAAACATATATTACTAGGCCGGTTTAAAAAATTAAGGTTTGTTAAATTAACTTGGTTTTTACAATCAAATATTACTTATGTTTAGTAACTATTTAACCTTAATTTAATTGAATCTATTATTCAAAATAGCTCCTAAAATACAGTAGGTTGTAGCCTTTTCACAGTATCTTAAAAACAGAATAATTTGATATAATGCCAGGGAATAATGTGTTCAAAAAAGTGATTTTAAACAATGTTAGTGATTTAATTTAATTACTTATACATATTATATTGACGATGATGTCAAAATGTTAAACAGCAAGGTAGTAAATTGTTTTAAGTGCAAAAAAAGGTTAAATTTAAAAAAGACAAAAGCAATACAATGTGAAGAAGGATGTAAGAATTGGTTCCATAAGCAGTGCTCTGGTCTAGGATATGAGGATTTTGCGAAATGAATGGAGGATAATGAAATCCTATGGTTATGTGTTTCATGCACAGGTATAAATAAGAATCGACAATCTGTAACATTAAATCATAGAAGGTCTACATCGATTAACAATACCACTAAAATTGGAAAAAGCTCTAAATGCATCGTGGATGTGTATGGAAAAGAAAATCATAACGTAGTACTAGAAAAGCTAGATGCAATTCTTACGACTGTCAACAAACATTCTTGTGACTGTCACAAAAGCTAGATGCAATTCTTGCAACTGTCAGCAAACATGAAAATCAACAACAAGGATGTCTAAGAATTTAGCGGGAATGATATGTTAAATCTTGGATCAGACGACAATTATCTTTAAATTTAGATCAACTTACTTTTTTAATCAGTTAAAATTTTATAATTTTAGACTCAAATGAAAATTAAGGTAACAATGGAACTGTTAAATATTATTAAACTAAACAACTCCAGATTAAATGACTATCTATCCAAATTATTAATACAATGAAAGAATTGATTTGAATGTAATAAATTGCTCAAAATCAGGTTTAAATCTTATATTATAAATTTATTTAAAGGAAAAGGCATTAATCAATGTTTTTTAACTATTCTTTTATTGATTTTTTAAATTTTTTTTAATATAATATACAAAATTGTGAATAACACACATTCATAACTAACAAGGACTCTGAAGTCATGGGACTTTAGAATAATATTTTTCACACAATTTTTAATAGACTAGATAAACCATCGTTTGTTCTCAAATTAATTTAACATCGAATTTTGACAACTGACAAACTACTGATTGTTAGTCAAAGGACATAGATGTCCTTTAGAATTTTGTGTTTTAATTCCGCGACAAAGCCATTCTATAAAATTTCATTGAAAATACAGCAGACAAATCTTCTTTTTATTTAAAATTAATTTCCAAAAATGTACAATGCAACTGGATTTGTATTAAAATAATATACATACATACTTATATATATATATATATTTTAAAATACAATGCAAAAATAAATAAGAGGTCAAGTTAAGTAGAATTCTTCTGAATGAATATTTTAGATATTATTAATTTCTTCATTAAAAATTACGATTCTTTGATCCTTTCGGATATTTTTTTTTTTTTCAAAAATATCTTTTTTTATTTGATAATATAAAATATACATAAATAATATTTGGGTCATTGAAAAAAATTAATATTATATAATATATATATATATATTTATTGTAAAATATTTCTTAGAATTTAACAAAAAAAATATGGTGTACTTGATTGATAAAAAGACAAGATTTTCTAAACAGATTCTGAAAAGTTATTTAATAGATATAAACTACAAAAGAAAACAAAAGGAATGGCATAAAAGAAAAGATACAAAAAAGAAAGTTGGAAGAACTTGTCTAGAATAGTATATTGTAAGATTATATATACCTGGTCAGTTATAGGGTGCATTTTATCATTTTTATTATAGAATTCTTTTTATAGGTTATTCTGTTAAAAAAAAAATGAAAAACAAAATAAATAAATACGAGTATATCAATGTCAAGAAAATTGGAATAAAATTAATAATATAATTCACGTTTTATATACGATATACTCTAAAAGAATTTAATATTATCATTTGGATAGATAGATTTTATTATTTTATACGTGATTCTAGTATTTAACCGGACTTTTTGGTTTTTTATACCCGTATGACTCTAAGTCCAAAGGGTATACTAAATTTTCCATTACGTTTGTAAGGAGGGGGGAAAATATAGACTCAAGGGTATATATCGGATCAGAATCAAAAAATAAATCAATTTAACTATGTATGTCCGTCCATCCTTCCGATCGCCAAAATTTGTGCAAAATTTGCTTGGTCTCCTACAGTGGGTTCGAGTAGCTGCCACACAACTCCTTCTCTATATCAGCATTACTCTACAACAAATGAAGCTGGTTGTCTGAAATTTTGTCAAAAATAGTTTAGTGCAACGACTAAAGTTTCTGCAAAATTTGGTTAGTCTACTGCATAGAGTTCGAGTAGTTGCCATAGTTACAACTTCATATTTCACATGAGCATTACTTTATACATAATAAAGCTGAATGTTTGAAATTTGCCAAAAGTAATTAACCGGATGATATAATGTCGATATTACGGTCAAATGGATATCCCAGAGTTGACACAGTCTTGTTTTTAACTGAAGTTATTTTTACTATCGTTGAATCACTACTTATAAAATGGTTTTTAGTTATTATAACTAAATGCTATCATGACTAAAATATTCAATTAAAATGTGTATATATATAAATATTATTGTTGTACTTAATCTGAAAACTTGTTAGAAATGTGATATTAATTACTCCAAAGCGTGTTCTAGTAATATTCAAAAGGGAATTAAATAAACAGCTGTAACAATACTAACTGAATAATGCATAAAATTTTACTGAAAATAGTTTGAAGGTTATCCATTCTAGACAGGACAAAGAAAATCAATACTAAAGTTTCCTTATACAATGTGTAATAACATTGAATACTTTAATTTAAGAATTGAAAATATACTGGTTTTTATGGATCAGTTTTATATTCCAAATGAATTGAAAAATTGTACAACTCCATTACCAGGATTGCTCAGGGTGTGTATGTCTGAGGAGCTATTTAGAAAATTCCTAAAATGCTGAAGATCCACAAAACGTGAATGGAAATTTATTTTTATTATCATATTATTTTCAAATCAAGTTGAAAACTTGTTAGTGTCGTCCTTTATTTATATATCTGAATTGCTAAGCAATTTTTCAAAATTATATTAAGTATTCTAATGAATTGTGTTTATGATTCATACTTCATCTTCCAGAATTTCTATTAACTTCAAATTCCAGTTTACAAAATTAAAAAGGATAACTCTAGGTACGTATAGCAAATTTATCTTTTTTTATGTTACAAATCGATTCAACAGAATTTTAATAAAAAAACCACCAAAACAAACAAGCCATCGTCGTACTGTTGGGTCACTGATCTAGGGAATAACACCTGCTCTAAAGAAATCAAACAACTTATGCCTCCACTCAAGATTTTCCAACGGGAAACAAAGAGGGCAACAGATAGCGTAACACGGCTTATGGGGAATTCGTTTGTCATGCGCTCATCACGTCTAGGGAATCATATTCCACCATTAGTTGATAATGCATATGCGTACGATTTAGCTAAATTTAAGAAGAACATTAACATCTTTCTTCTAAATATACCATCCAATTTTCTTCATTCCCCATAATCCGGGAATCCCAAATAACTTCCACCATAATCCCAATTCGTCCCATATCCCCATTCCTGTAGCCAAACTGTTTATTTGTAATCACAGGTTCCCTCCAAAAGTGTTGCTCAAAAAGGGTGTGGTATTAGTGTGTTAAAATTACACACTACTCAAAGAAACACCGCACAGTTTCAATGGGTAACTCTCGAGCTTTCCATTCCCTTGTAAAAAAAGGCTCAAATCTTGACTTTACTACTTGAAAAAAATTCTTTTAATTTTTCTAATAAAATAATTTTGAAGAATTCAATCCTTATTTATTCCAAAAGGAATCGTTTAGAAAGTAAATTTAACAAATTAAAAAAAAATCAGACATAAGGATAAAAAAATTGATTATTAACTTCAAAAATTATGACAAATTTTCAAATATGTCGGAATGGTGACAAAAAAAAAAAAAAACACGTATTTGTTTTTACAAAGGCAAAAAAAAAACACAAAAGCAGTTAAAACTACCCATCAACAGGTTACCTATTGATCTAATAAGTTAAAAATTACCTTTATTTTTATTAAACAAAACAAAACGATGGAGAAGTTTAAGTTAAAATGTTCATTATTGTACAAAATGTTCGTTATTGTACAAAATAAAGGTAAAAAAACATACATATGTAACTATATACACTTATATAATAATATATAATATAATATATACCCGATTAAATAACATACAACTAGTATATCATTTTTTTCTGTTTAGAAAATGTTAATACAAATCTATAGTCATATTATACATACATATATACATAGTTAGTTTTTTCATTTCTATTCATTGTTTCTTCCTATATTTGTGTTTAATAGCCCTGGCTCTTAACAGTTTTTTGTATTTTTTTTTTGTTTTTTTGTCTATGAAACTTGTTAATGCGAAACCATTTATAAAAATTGTGGCGTTCCCTTATTTTTTGTAGGTACTTCTTCTATATATGTTTTTGTTTGTTATTATTCTTTTCTCTTTCATTTAATATAGGTACCTACAATTCAATCCCAATCTATTCCCATTAAAGAATATTTGTTTTTTGAAAAATATTCAGAATCTATTTTTTATTTTTTTTTTTTGAGAAATTTTTGTAGTGTGTTGAAAGAACAACAACTTAAAAAAACCTCTTTATATTGACTTTATTCGATAAACAGAGAAAAAAAAACAACAACTATACAGAATAAACCTACAACATACAATACAACACAACATAACTCACAAAAAAATTACATTTTTCTTTTTTTTTTTTGAAAGATTTTAACAGGAAAAAGAAATGACTAAAAAATTGACTTTATAGAATCCTTCATTTTCTTTAACACACCTTGCTTATATTATATTATATTCTTATGTACACACATATACACTCTTAACATATAAGTTTATATATACATATTATGTATATATTTAATGGATATTAAAAAAGAGAGTTACCTGCATTTTTATACCTGATATACAATCCATATGTATAACTTTTAATGGATTTTTAGTTTTGTGAAATTTAATTTAACACCTTAAGTCATTGTGTTCTTAATGTGAATCAAGATTCAAGACTCAAGAGTCTCTATTGAATTGTAATATGATCCAATTTTTAGTGGGAAGCCTTTGAGCTTTAACTTTGTAATCACAGTGTGACAATTTGAAAATGTGACAATTTTTGGCCCTTAGTGATCATTACAGACCAAGCTATCATGATTTTTAATTAAAAAGATTCCCATGTTATAGTCAAAGCTGTCTTAAGTTAAAGGACAAGTAAGATGTCCTTTTATTATTCCTTTTTCCCTTTCATAAGGACTATAAGCATTTTTGTTTTTATTTGTTTATTATTCACAGGTTGAAAAAAGAGCTTAGCACTTGTGGCGAACCCCTTTGTTTTTATTACAATAATATATACTTAACACTAGGCAACAAAATTATATTAATAACAATTATTATATTATATAAAAATTTTAATTACGTAAAATATTGTTTTTTTTTAAGTTATGAAATACACAATTATAAAGGATTAGATAGTTATCATAAGAAATTTTCTTAATAAGCGTTTAAATACGAGCATGGAGTCGGTGGATCTCACATGTAGAGGCAAATTGTTGTAATTAGTAATAGCTGAAAAAATTATTATGTTCGGAGCGAAATTTAAAATTGACAAATTGTCTCTTCCTCTGGTATTATAATTATGAACATCACAAACCTTAGAAAGTTGTACCCCAGATTTAATTTGATCGTGAACCAACTTATAACATAATATAAATAATTTGTAAATCTTTAATTTATCATTCAAAGCTTCAGTTTCATTAATCATTATTTTGACTAAGCCGTTTACAAATGCTAAATTTTGTTGTCTTACACAAGAACTACTTATACATTATTTTATAATATCTTATTCTATATTGCGATGATATAGTTAGATTATACATATACCTAATACAATTATTGCTATATATCTATATCTGACCGGATTTGAACCCTAAACCATTCATTAGGCAGGTCGTCGTCTTGACTTCTACTCTATTGGCCAGATAGATATTCACCCCTTGAGTAGTTTTACTCATTATAGTTTAGTGCTTCTGAAATCTCTTTGTTAAATTCTCTAATAACTTTTATTTGAGTAACTTGACGATCAAAAAATTGCCATTTGGCAGTCAAAGTGTTAAAAATAAAAAAGAAAAAAATGTAATAAATTAAATATTAATTTAAAAGCAAAACAAAATAAAAATCTTTTGATCCTTTCGACTAAGAAGTTAAACAACTTCACAAAAGCAAATAAAAAACAAAAATAAACAACTTGACCTGATAATTTTTTCAAGAAAAATCAAAATAACAAAAACAAAAAACAGAATAGAAAATTAAACTATTAATGAAAACAAAAGATTTCATTCTTTTATAATTTACTACTTTTCGTTTTTATTATTAAATTTTTTTTTGTTCCTTTTGATATTAATTTTTTTTTTTTCACATTCTTTGTCTCCTTCTATCCAACGTAAGTTTTAAGTTAAAAAATAAAAAAATGAAAAATATTTTTCTTTGAAATTAATTTGAGGCGAAAAAAATGTAATAAAATAATAATAATAATATTAAGTGTATATTCAAGTCAGATAAAAAAATATATGTATATGTATGTATATAGGTACAACAAAACAATAGCAAACGGTTTTTTTTTAGTTTTTTATCTTCTGGTTTTTTTCGTGCATCAAAAAAAAAAAAAAAATGAATATATGAAAACTTAAAGTAACATTCCATTCCATACAGTATCCAGATTGCAACACATACAAATAATCTGTCACATTTTTTTTTATATAACATATTGCAATGTCATCAATATTTAAAATGACTGATGACAAAGAAAAAGGATATGTCATTTTCAAAATTAAAGCTAAAAAAAGTGAATGACAGTTTTAAAAACAAAAACAAATACACAGATAAATAAAGTTAATTTTAAATTTTTTCAAATAAAAATATATTAATTAGTTTAATTATATAACAAATAGAATAAATTTTCAATAACTTTCAGCAACGAAAGTTAATTATGTGTGATTTTATATTTTTATACATAGATTCGTATAATCAAAATGTTTAGATTTTTTAAATGTAGTTTTTTAAGATTTTTATTAAGACCATTTTAGTTGAGCTTAAGATTCGATAAGTTTTTAAAGAATTTTAAGTAATCTTTACTCTAATTTGAAGGCTAGTCTTGAAATATTTTAAGACTTTTAGTTATAGTTAGTAGGGTTAAGTGAATTCAATGTCGTTCAATAAATTTGATAAAAAGCCAATTTCATCGCATGTTTTTGACATTTGACAGTATTTGTTGGTAATTTTTGTTTTATTTAACATTTATTTTAACAAACTAAAAATATAGTACATTCAAAATGTATATTTACATTCAAAATGTCAAATTTCTTCAGTTCAGATAGTGGCGGGGTTGACAATGTTAATTTTATGATATAAAGAAAATACAAATGTATACTAGTTGATTTTGATATCAGCGATAGTGTGGTGTACACATATAACAAGAAAAATTAGAGAGATGACGCTTCGGTTATCGGTTAATTGATTGTTGGAATGTACATACCTATTAAGATTCAATCTTATATGATTGTACGATTTTCTTTTAAAATCTTCTTTTATTTTAAATTTATGAAATTTTACTGTGTATATTTCTGACAGAACTTTACTGGACCTTGCCTTGGATTGTAAGATTTCAATATAAATAGTTCCAAATTCAGTTTTGTTGAATGAATTCAATATTATCTTTTATTATTTTAAGTACTTCTTAAAATGCGTAAAAATTTTCAAAAATAAATTAAAATTTTTATAAAAAGAATACCTACCTAATTATTGAATAAAATAAATTAATTAAAGATAAGCTAACAAAAGAGACAGTTACATCACGGAAATAAAACTAATTTAAATAATGACTAAAAAGAATACCTAAGTATATTTATTTTTTTATTTCATGTTATTAGTCTTAAATTAAATAATTTGGTTAAATTTGGACAACTGCTTTGATAAAATTCATAAGATTTCTTATTAATTATATAATTTGAAAAATAAAACAAAAGTAAAAAGTTTCATAAGATATTGTAAAAGACCGAGGAAGATTATAGTTGCCCTTGTCAACTTTCAGATACCCAGGCATACCAAATATTACAAGAAAATATAAAAAAGTAAAATAGCAAAAAAAAAATTGGGACTCATCCTACCCCATAATTTCATTTTTGTACCGATTTCAATCATTGTATCGATTTCGATTTTTTGATCGATTTCGATTGTTTTATTGATTTTATTAGATATTATATTCGGTATTTCGGTTGTATCGATTTCGATTATTGTATCAATTTCGATTTTTGTATCGATTTTGGTTTTTCTATCGATTTCGATTATTGTATCGATTTATATTTTTGAATCGATTTCGATTATTGTATCGATTTTTGTATCGAATTTGATTCAATTTTTGTATCGATTTCCAGGTATCTTTTTACTTTTCAATGCTGATCCGATACGAACCTTTGACACTATATATAGAGTTCGTCCAGATCGATGCGTTACAAACGGAGAAGTAATTTTATATATACCCGTGCCCTTTTTTGTATGCACGGGTATAAAAACTTGTATTAAGTATTAATAGTAAATAAACATCATTATATAAGTACCTATATAACTAGAAATGTAACTTAGCTATTTTTGTATTAAAACTTCAGACATAAATTATTATGCGTTTTATATAATAATGAATAATCTATTGTTTATTTTTTTTTATTTTAAATTTTTTTTATTCTAATAAATATTTTATATATTTTTTTTTTTGATTTTAAAGTTTTTTGTTTAAAAAAAAATTAAACAAGAAGTAGTTGACATTTCAATGTCTTGTTTGTCTCCCCAATCCCCACATACAAAATAAAATAAGAAACAAAATCTATTACAAATAAATTAAAGCAAAGTCTGTAAATGTCATTTAAATGAAAAAAAAAGTGGAAAAAAAAACAATATTAATTTAAAGCTAACAATGAAGTTTACTCAATTCCCATTCAAAAAAAAACAAAGAGTCTTCTTTTTTTTTGTGTAAGTTTTTTTTTTTTAATAAAAAACAAAATCAAATAATCCCACACATACTGCGTGAAAAAAAATGATTTTAATGGAATTTTATTTCTATTATGAGGTAGGTAAATTATTATATATTCTACTACCATAATGTTTTAAAAAATGTAATTTATTTTTTACTGTACGTACTTAAGTACATTTCATCAAAATGATGTCGAAGATCAGAGAAATATTGAAAAAAAAAATATCTCATCTCAGTTATATTAAAATTGAGTTTTTATTAAATACTTCATTTAATTGATTCCAATCTATTGTATTATATTTTAACTAACAACTAAGCCCGGTAATATATTTTGAAGGCTCATTATATACCTATAGCCATTAATTACTTGCCTATAGCCATTAGACAGATAATTGATTAAGCTTATTTAGTTTCATAACATGCATAGGTTATTTAGTTTATCTAACCAATGACGTGGTGGTAAAGACGCCGCCTTTCATGTGGAAAGTGTTGGGTTAAAACCCCGGTCATATCATATCTAATAAAAAGTATCGTAAAATTTGTAATAAATTGTAATAGCTAAAATCGTAATATAAGATAAGATTTAATATAATAACTCTTGTGTGAGATAATAGATGGCGCACAAAATTAAAATTTTTGTATTTCATAATCTTGTACAATAGTTACAGCCGAGTAATCAACGGCTTAGTGAATATAACGATTAAAGAAACTGAAGCCTAGTCTAGAGGAGGATTGGAAAAGGAATAAAAAAAAATTTCGTAAATCTGTACTGAATTTGGTTTTTTTTATTTGAAAATAAATAATAACATTTAGGCATGCAGCTTTGTTAGAATTCACTTTTAATAATTAGTTCCAAAAACCCCGCTTTACTGGAGTAAAATTCCATTAATTAAAAGAGGATGTAAATAGGTTGTTTTATAACTTCCTTTAATCTTGTCTTTTTATTACCCTATCAAACGTGACTTCTTTCTTGTGAAAAGAACTTCCAGTTCCAACCTTTAAAATAATTCTTGGGATTCTTTACTAATATATTTATTATTGAATTAATTTGGTTTCACTAAGCTTTCAAATCTATTCTGCTAACTTTCATGTTATTCATCTATTTACTAACTGAAATCCGGTTCAACGTTTATGATAATACGGTTCCACGTTTATGATAGTATCATAATATGAATTAGAAAATATGAAAAGAGTAAAAGTAAAGAGTCACTTAATCAGTTAATGAAGCTCATAAGAAGATGATGACGGTTAAAGAATAAAATAAAAAATAAATGACTTTTAAAAAATAAATACAACACAAAAAAAAAAGAATTTCAATCTACGAAAATTATTATATACGAATATAATACATAATTGATATACACATATACATACAAACATTATAATTAAGATGTTACATTCGATTTTGGTATTTTTTTTATCTAAAAATGTGATAATTTCGAAATCGAAAATTTAATTTAAAAAAAATTTTTTTTTTCTTTTTAATTTTTTTAAAGTCATTTACCTTTGTATATATATGTATTTTGTATAATAGATGTTTAAATATACATATTTATATTTATAATTAAATGAATTTGTCACAGAGTCTCACATAAGAGAAAGAGAACAGAAAGTGAATGAAAAAGAAAATTATTGTATTGGTTTTTGTTTTTTTTTTTTATTTGTTTTCGAATTTTTTTGTTAATGGATTTTGGAAAATTTATTTAAGCATGCAAAATTATATTTAAAGAAAAAAATTTAATAAAATTAAATTATTCGTATCAAATTGAAAAAAAAAGAAATGGGCAACAAAAAAAAAAATAAATGGGAAAATAAAACAAAAGGTTAATAATGGTTTTCCTGAATGTTTAATGAACAGTATAATATTCTCATGATATGCTATTACAGCCAATATAATTGTTAATTATTCAGGTAATTACATAATTACATACACATTTTTTTTTTTTTTGAAATTTATACGGTGTTAAAAATTTTTAATGATTTAAAAAAAAATTTTTTAATAATATGTTTTAATTTTTAATAAATTTTTATGTAAGTTAAGTGAAAAATTAAACTTTTAATAAATTCGAGTTTAATGATTCTGAAAAAAATGTTGTAATAATTATCGAAAATGATGTAATTTCGAAAAAAGAATATGATATTTTATGTAAATAAAATGGATAGAACCTTCAAATTTGGTACTAGAGTCTTCTCTTATGTTCCTAAAATATAGGATCTATTATAGTATGGAGGCTCATGTACTTCCCAAAACTTAACAAAAACAATTTCGAAATTAATAAAGATATAGTACCTTGAAATTTGGCACAGACTACAGAGGTGTTCTGTCCTAATTATATTATGTTTCTAAGATTTGTGATGAAATGGAAAAAGTGATAACAGTGATAGATGAAGTGATAAGAATCTTTGATTCGATTTATTAAATTTTGTAATTTTTAAACTTAAACTAATGTAAGCTCTAATACGAGATTTTTGTGATAATTTAGTTTACTTAGCTTTTAGATTCTAATTCTACACTCAATTCTGGGAATAAAAATCTCACTTCAAGTTTATCCGAGTAGTAGAAGTGGGTAGAAGTGGTACTGACATTTAACTCTGACATGATATTGAACTTCTGTTATTTGAGGGCAGATATTTTTTACAAAGAAAGAAGTTCGAAATACATATGGGTGATTTTTCAGTAATAAATTTAAACAGTAAAAAAATATGTACAAAATTTCATAGAAATCGGTCCAGAAGTTTTCCAGAAAATCATACTTGGAAAACGTTTTTGAATGGAAAATGAACGAGGAAGGGAATAACCCTCTTAAATAACCAAGTAAAGGAAGAGAATTAAATATTTCAATTGTCCACTGACTTTTTATCTTATTATTCAACCTACAAAAAATTAAAGATTTATTTATTGATTTGTATATGCAGTCTTTTACCATGTGATAAGGGAGTGAATCTACCTATCCTTTGAACAGTATTACCTGATGGCAATATTATTAATAATTTTATAGGTATTTAATATTATTTCTTTTTCTTATGTTAAGTATACATATATTATATCGTCATAATCAGAATTTGTACAGAAATATTACATTTTCATTAACAGTCCCCTATTACGTAAGTGTTCGAATCTACCTTTCCTTTTCAGGTGTGACAGTAAATGACAGTTAGTGACAGTTATGATATAAACTATTACGATATCAATTATAAATTATATTTTTTTTTATTAGATATGATCTGACCCTGATTTGAATCAATTTAAAAACTTGTGATCTGCACTGCATTCCAAAAGATCTGAGCGCATTTATTATTTGTTAAAAATCGATATTCTAAAAATGCAACTGAAAATCGTGAGATGTAAATCTTCCTAAAAGTCTAATATCCCCACATAATTTATATTTTAATAATCGATATTCTACTGTATATATAGTAAAATTTTCCGTAATTTTCACTGTTGAATTTTTTCTTTTTTTAAAATTCGTGCTAATTATTTGCTTTATGCTTTAGTCATACATAAATAAAAATTTGTGTTTTCCTAATCATCTCATTTGTCGGACATTATACCATTATTTTGTGTTTTTGGTTTTTATTTTTTCAATAAATCTAAATAAAATGAATAAATAAAATTTTTCAAATTTAGGTCATTGAACATTGAACATTATTTTTTAAATGCTATAATAAACGCTTGAATGGATGAAAAACATTGATAGTCATAATTTTCTTTCAATTTTTTTTTTTAAAGCATAATTTTCCAACAATTATCCAATTTTTTTTTAAATACCATAAAAGGTATAATTTAATTGAGCATTGTTATAACAAGAGCAAAGCCAAAAAACAACTAAAAAAAAATAAAAACAAAAATAATAAAAATAAAAAACACTTTTGGCTTTAAATGGTACAATTAAATTGAAATTGATTGAAAATGAAGCTAAGAAAAACCACAAAATAAAATTATATTAAAAAATTCAATAGTTTTTCGAGAGTGCGTTATAAACTTGTTCGCCTTCAAAATGTGGTATTATTATGACGTCATAGAAAGTTTATTCTCATATATATGTATGTAGAAAATATTATTTTTTAATAAATCGTTATTATTATGTTTTATGATCACTTTTCAATTAGTTTTTAAAAAAATTTAATAACTTTTTAATATTATAATATAATTTTAATATATGTACTAGTATAAGTATAGCTTATAAATTTTTTTTAAGTACTTAAATAAAATTAAAACAAATTGAATTTATCCCTAGTTTTTAAATTTTTTACAAAAAAGTTTATCAAAGGAAGATGTACTTCGTAACATTCTATGGCACTGGTTTCCCTCTTATCAGTCCAGGTTCTCTCATTTTATAATACTAATTTAAGGGAATTTCCCCTTTATGTTTTTTTTTATTTCAGAATATCTTGTCGGATGTGAAAGCTCAAAATAAATATTTATAATACAATTTCCGAATTAAGGACTTTGTAAATATTTAGGACTAAGGAATTTTTTTTGCAACAATTTGTAGACTTGTAAAGAAAAGTTTCTGGAAAATTCAATCTATATAAACACAACAGCAAACTTTAAAAAACTAGGCTTATGAAGATCTATTCAAATATTTGGAAGAAATAGATTATGGAAGTGCAAAGGGAACAGTACCTAAAAATGGAAGTTTTTCCTAATATGTTTTTGGAATTAAAAGTTAACAATCCTTGAAATTTCCAAAGCTTATAGGTCTAGAAATGTCTCAGACTATATATTTATAAGCTTTTACATTCGTTTTCATATATTGTTTTGAGATTTATATGTGCCCATACATATTAGTATTATGGTAGATGATTTGATTTCAGATCTATATATAGTATTATCTCAAATGAAGTTATACAAATTGCTGTTATTAATATTTTTAAAGTTTCAGACCTTCCGTCTCTTTTCTCCTCTCAGTTTCTCCTTTGTAATTTAAAGTTTCTTCCTTAGAATAACGGTACATCCATTTTATTCTGAGATCTTTATTAACGTTAATTCTGAGAAAAACCCAAACTCTCTGGAACAAATCACATACATCTGGTTATTTGATCACAAAATTGTCAGTCGCGACTCAACAATTGTATTAATTCGCTCATTCGGTTACAAAATTATCGGTCGCGGCTTAATTACTTGTTTATAAGTAAAAATTGGGACCGTATCAAAATCTTTTACTTTTATAAATCTTGCATTTCAAAATTTCGTGTTTCAAATTCTCGAGTTGCAAAATCTTGCCCATTTTATAATTTTGTAGTTTCCTATATATATGTAGGAAATATAATTAGAAGCGATTTGAAAGTTGGTATCAAAATAAGAGTTTCAATATAATTTCTTTAGCAGGGATTTGAAGGGAGCAGCCCCCCCTATATTAAAATGTTGTGTTTTAATATTTAAATATGTATGCAAAAACATAATTAGGAGGGATTTTGCAATAGGTACAAAATCAAGATTGTACGCCTTTTACAGAATATATGTATTGTATTTATATGCGAGATTCTTAACTAGGAGGGATTTTAGGGTTAAATTCATAGGCAGGATTATACGCTTTTTCCAGAATATTTATATATGCGGATGTATGAGATTTTAAATTAAGAGGGTATTTAAAGTTGTATTCAAAATCAGAGTTTTGACACACGAGATTTTCCAACCCGTAATAATTTGAGTGCGAAGATCGTTCGAATTTTGAGTGCAAAAATCGCTTCGCAACGCTAGGTTACTGTAAATGGTATTGAAACTTGGCCACATATGTTCTTAAAAAATATATTAGAATATCATAAAATTGAAAACTTTCCTTAGAACTCAGAAAAAAAAAACTTAAAGTCCGATAAGTGTTAAATAAAGCTTAGATTTATAATTGTCAAATTTAAAAAAAAAATTTTTTTACAAATATTGGCACAAATATGCTAATTAATTAAAAAAACAAGAAAAACAAGAATTAGAAGAACAAAAAAAAAAAAAAAACAAAAGAAATTAATTTTGATTGTTTTATTATTTTACTATTATTGTTGTTGTTGTTCTTGGTCGTCGACTCTTAAACTTTAAACTACTCAACCGTTTTGTTTAAATAAAAAAAATTAAAAATTTTTTTTTTTTTTTTATTTCATTTTAAATTGTGATAAAAAAACTATGAATCAATTCTAAATTGAGTTTATTGTGCGATTTAATTTCATTCGCGTTTTTTTTTTTTGCTACTTTCTTGTTTCTTTTTTCAAAACTTTTAAAAATATTGAATCACCATCATCATAACTTCTAAATAGTCATCATTCATCATTCATCAATATCAATGATGATGATAGATTCAATTGAAGATCATTACAATCATCAATATATGATTTAAGATCATAATTTGTATTATGGAGTGGTTTTTTGATATTCACAATTTTTAAGAATGAGTATTTTGTAGAATGGAACTGTTCGTTTTCTCTGTTTTTTTATTCGCGATTTTTAATTTTTTGCACAATTTTCTTGTTTTTTTTTTTTTTAAATTTGCTTAGAATTTAATTTGTTTATGTTTTAAAGCATTTTAGATACTATTTTTTATCTTGGTTTATTTCAATAATATTTCAATTAAAAATTATTTAAGAAATGTACGTATACATATACGATATATTGAAAGATCAGACCTATCAATCGATCGCGATCAATCGAATTAAAAATTGAAACTTTTAAATTGGAGTATAAGAATCTGAATAAGAATTTTTTTGAATAAAAATACCACGTAAAGTATGAAGTATTACACATATTATACGAATCGATTTTAAAGATTTTTCAAGATTTTTTTTAATTTGTTCACTTTTACGATCAGTTTATTTGAAATTCTTTTAATTATCGTATAAATGATTATTAAATATAATGGAAGTAATGGTAATGATCTTTAATTTTTCTGTTTCTCATTTTTTTATTTTGTATTTATAATTTACAATGATGATTAATGATGTTAGTGATAATGATTTTGATATTGATTTTAGTTTAAGAATTGTTTTTTATTTGTATTTTGAACAGAAATTCGAGCAATGCTTCATTTATATTTTTTAAAGTAATTTAAAAAAAAAGGAAATATGACTTCATTAAAAAATCATGACTAGTAAGAAATTAAAAATTTAAGTGTTTTAAAAAAAATGTATATATATATACAGATACTTCGAAATGTGATCCAGTAATTTTTAAGAAATAAATAAGTAAAAAAGTAAGTATGACTTGAGAATTTCTTCAAATTGTTGTCTAAGACTCAACATAAATATAATCCAAATAGAAGATCTATATAATTATAAATATTTACCAAAATCATAATAAAAACTAATAATTTAATTATAAAAATTCAAAATTATTCTTCAATATAATATATTATGGCATTACAATGGCTTTACAGTACGATTTGAGCTGTACCCATTGCAAATATTAGTATTATGTGTAATTATTTTGGCATTCGGTAGTTTTGTGTGAACTGTATCTATGGCTTACAGCATCATGGGTTTGTGTTCCTATAGGTAGTTATCATGTTTGCTTCCTATAGGTAGTTATTATGTAGTCACTCAATTCACCTCAGCTTCTCTTAAATCTAGGTTTGGAATTATAAATCTTTTTCAGCTTTTGATAATATCTGGGATTTGATAAATCGAAGAAAAAAATAGAAATTAGTGTAGCAAATTATGTTTAGTATTTTAATTATGATTATTAATAATGATTACTACTTAATTATATTTGTAAAATTATAAGCAAATTTATTAGAATTAAATAGAATATATTCTTTAATTATGAAAGTACGTTCTTTCGCCTGTACACATAAACATATGCATTTTTATCATATAAATCAATTTGAACCCTATATTAACTGTCAAATGCGTTGCTGTGTGCATTGTTATGTATATTTTGAAATTTTATTTTTTAGTAAATATAAATGTCAAAGGTAAATAAATACTTTTATTTATTAAGTAAATAAAAACTTTTCTAAATAGAATAAGTGTTCACTTATACATTCAAAACTTGGAACATTGTTTATTTTTCTCGAAAATATTTCATACTAAAAAAGCTTATATGAATTTGCCCCTCTTCCTATTATCTGTACTCTTTGATCAAACTCAGGAATGAAAACAAAATAAAAAACGCGGCTGCACGTCATCAAACCCGTCTTTTTCCAACATCAAAACATCAAAGTGGCAAGATTAATTGACAATTAAAACTATGTTAGACGTCTTAAACAAACTAAACCACGTTTGAACTGGTTTAGGTAAATCTTTTTTCTCTCAAGTATTTTTATGGGTTTTTGTGGGATCCAAGATATCTCTGAAAATAAAGAGCTAACATTTAATTAATTGTTAGTGTTGCAGGCTAATTTTAATAATAACAGATCTGATAGTAGATTTTAGTTTAGTTAAAGAACGGACAATTCCTAATACAGCTTCTGAGAAGTCTTTCAATAGTTTCTTTCTATCAAGGAAAAAAAATCAATCTCCAAGAATTATGGAAATGTATTTTAAAATGTTATAATGAAAACCAGGATAAACCCAATTATTTTTTATAGGTTTGCAATAATTTCGTGATTATTTTGGTTTTGAATAAGTTCGTCTGTAAAATGATTGGTTCATTTTCCAATACCTTGTCTTAGACATCATAAAATCCGAAATGAATCGAAAATCATTCCAGATTTTTAAGGCGTTTTAAGTCAACGTTATTTGCTAATGTTTTATAAAGATTGAATCAGTTTTCAAAATTTTATAGCACTTAGAAGTAAGTTTTACAATTAAAAATCTCTATATATTCAAGAATCCGAATAACTAAAATCTTAACATTTATAGATTTTAATCACTTCAAAACGTTAATATCTCATAAATAATCAAGTTAATTTAATTTAATATACCTACTTATAGATATAATTTAACTAACTAGATTTTAGTTTATGATCATTATATTATTATGATTATATGTTAACAGTAAAATATTAGATAGTTATAAAATATTAGTTATATTGCGTGTCACAGATAAAATAAAAGAAAGAAAAACAAAATACACAATGCCATTTATATAAAAAAAAAATAAAAATTAAATAAAACAAAATCAAATCAACAAATAATAATGGTTTATATCTTTTAAAAGGTGGTTTTCACCATATTAGTTTTTCATTTTTTATTTTTAAACAACTATATCTGATTATAATTTTCATAGTTTTTTTTTCGTTTTTTTTTTTTAATTTTTCTTTATATTTATATATAATAAAAAAATATAATATTTTCATTATAAAATCACACTTTTTAAATAAATAAATAAAGATTTTTAAAATAAAATTCATAAATCGCGTGATATATTCATTTAATAATCCACCAAATATAAAATAATATGATGTAACCTATCCATCTTAACTATTCATCAATTTCACTAATTCATTCATTGATATATTCATTCCATCTATAATCTTATACATATACAAAATATTAGTAAGTTTATTGGACAGGTTTTGTTATTTAGAGAATAAAGCGTCAGAAGCACTAAATTTAATTCAATTATACCAAGAAAATTTTAGCTTCCTTTGTAGTTAATTTAGAAAAACTAATTTTGGTATCATAGTTTCCCCACCGACTTTGCACTTCATTCTCTATATATTCTAGCTTCATTACATAAATCTGGTCTTAAAAACCAAATGGTACATTTATAATGAAATTGTACTTCAAAATTTGATTTTAAAAATATTGCATATTTGATTGGTTACAATTTTACGCTATCAGAGGAAATACCGTTATTTTTGATGACTTCGATGATTTTCGTCTAGTCTTGTAAAGAAACAAATTAATTACTATAGAAACACAAGAAAAAGTTCAACGGAGGCTTTTTTAAAGTCCCTACTCCATAAGCTTCTGTCTGATCTATAAAATTAAACAGTACATTAAGGTCTAGACTTGAAAAAATCCACACCACTTCATCCAGAGGAAATACCGTTATTCTTGAGTTTCGAAGTTCTTCAATTCTACCTTTGTAAAAAAAACTAACTTTTAAAGCATTACTTGACAAAGCCCTTCGAAGTCTTTCTTAAAAACGTTCAACGCTACGTTCTTACAAAACTTATGACTTGTGAACGCATAGCTCGACTTAAAAGTTTAATTTTTATTTCAATAAGTTTATTTAAAAATTTAAAAGAATTCCGAAATTTGATTACGATTGATATTTTATGATTGAAAATTTTTAACAACAAAACAGAAAATCAAACAAAGAAAGGGGTTACCCTCTACTGTATATGTACATAATCTTTATTTAGTATACATATTAAAAAGAATATTTTGATATTTTGCCGACATTTATTAAATAAAAACAAAATTGAAAAAAAAAATAAAAGCAAAAAAAAAAAAAATTGGTTTTTAATTTATTAGTATTTACTGTTTGTATATTTTCGCCTACATTAACATTTTTATATTTTTATGATTTTGTCTGGTTTTCAAATCAAAAAAATATAAAAATAACAAAAAAATGAAAAAGAATAAAATTTTTCTTTTGAGGAATCAATTAATGCTAATCAGAAAAACTGCTGTTTTCTAAATCTTCCCAAAACACCAAAACCTTGTTACTTATTGTTTAGATTTATAATTTTGATTAGTTTGGTTTGAAATGATTCAACTTTGAAAGGTTTTATTTAAAATGTTTTATATAATAAAATAAAATTCTCCTATGAAAAGCTGAAATTTTAAATCTTTTATATATTGTCAAATGAGCTGTTTTTTTGAACTTGGATTAGAATCCAACGATTACCATGGTTAGGTCACATAGTAAAGATGAATGATGATGCTCCAGCAAGAGTAGTTTTTGACCCCATTCCGAAGGGTAGACGCAGAAGAGGTCGACCACATCTTTGATAGAAAAACAGTGTTCAATCAGACGTAATAATGCTTAATATTGTTGGAAGTTGGAGAGAAGCTAAGAAGGTGTTTGTTATATTCTTGGTAGTCCACAAAATTGATTCTTATTGATTTGTAACTTTAATATTATATAAGAAACACATTTTCCAAAATGGATTAGGGTTTTTAATATCTCCATAGTTACTTAACATATAGTGATAAAATTTACATTTGAACTAATTTCCAACCATTTTTTCTAAAATTTAAGTAAGAATTCCTATTGCATAACGACTTTATTCCTATTGCATAACGACTGATTAAGTATCTACATTTTCTAGTATAAGTTTTAAACTTATATATATATATATATATATATATGTATTTGATATATATTATATACATGTCATATTATGTGTAATATATATTACATACATTTTTTTTTGAAGATCATTTATATATTATATATTCAATTAACTAACTTTATATAATATTAGTAAATGATTCACTTGTTGTTAAACACAATTTACTTACTTGCTATAAATTATAAATTCATCAAAAGATTTTTTCCGAATTGATTAAAATTAATTTGAATTTTTCGTTTGATCTTTCCGAACAGTTAAAAAAAAATTTCATACTATTCGTAAAAAAAAAAATAACAAAAAACAACGAACACTTAATAAATTTGCAAACACTTTTTACTAATTGATTAGTATTAGTTTTAATAAAATATTTTTTTTTTTAAATAAAACAGAAGATTGACTTTTTTAAAGTTTTATGATTTTATTATTTTTAATAATAAAATAAATAAAAATTTAAATTTTATGTTTTTATATTTCTGTAGTTATATAAAAAAAAGTTTGAAACTCCACATATAAGAACTTATCTATTCACTTTTCAATCAGTCGATATTCTCTAATGTGAGAATTTTGTAATTGATTCAGAAGAATCCTTTACCTAAATCTAAACGAATCCATACTTGCTCAAGATGAATGTTAATTTAGTCCAGGATTTTCGCAATTCAACATTCGTTCTGAACTTATTTCGAGTTGTAAAATCTTCTAGAAATCTATGACAAACTCTATGACAAACTTCTTCTGTTCCTTATAATTTAAAGGCCCACCCATTTGACTATCAATTGATTTATAATATTTTTTCCATTAAATTTCGTTTTCTTAATCCTTTAAATTTTATGATTTATTTTTTTGTTGTTTAAATTTTTAAACTAGTCAAAGTATAAATTATATTATATAGAAACTATAAATTATATTTTAATATATCATATTAAAAAATATAAAAATATTTTTTATTTTAATTGGATATCAAATTCCATTTAAAAAAATAAAATCAAATCGATATTGAAATAATTATATGTTTATATCTATACTCGAATACAATTTCCATTTTTGTCTTCTAATCCAATAAAATAACTTAGATCAAAAGATTGAATTAAATTCAGATATAGAAATATTTAAAAAATAAAATACATTTACTTCATTTTAACCTCTTAATGGATTAGAAAATTGAATAAAACCCTAAGTAGAGTTAGAAAAGATCAATTAGCTATTCTCTTTCTTTAAAAACACAATGGTTACAGAGTGCCATCCATCAACAGAATCTCAGTAGAAAAAAGCCTTTTCTCAATTCAGCTTCGTAGGGAGGTAAGTAAGTTCTTGGCCTTAACGATGCAGTATGAACTAGATTGCACCAATTTGATCCTGCCGCACTCATTTGACCTCCGTTTGTGTTTTCAGGTTTTTGTTCAACAAGGAGAGTTCAAATACGAGATCAGTTGTTTGCTTTTATGTTTAAAAAGCTCCTTAAGGATCTGGAAACACAGTTGGCCGAGTAAAAGAAGACTGATCCTGGAATCTAGAACGTTCAATATTTTATATGGGGTAATTTTATATAAGTACATTGATTTCATTATAATATCAGTTTATTAATATTAATATTAAATTGTGCAGAATCTTTTTCTTATTGCAACATGGTATTAACAGGCCTGAAACTATTCTAAATTTTTCAAATTCATTAACCTTGCTTAAAGTTTTTCAATTAAAACAGTTAAAGCCTAATTATTTAATTCTAGGTTAAACAAATAAAACTAATAACTTAACGAATCCCTTAACTTAATTCCACAAATCCCCAATTTGAGGAAGCTTAAAAATGCTCAATTATTGTCTTTAGAATACTTACTTAACACATAAGGGTTAATATATATTAAAAATTTTTAATTTTATAGTTTGTAAGTCCACCTTGATCTTTTTTTTGGGAAAAACATACATATATAATATATACATAAACTTATTAACAATGTTAATATAACTAAGCATGCGCATATTTAAATTCCTTATTTTCCTTTTATATATGTATGTTATAGGTCATCATATATAATAAGAGTCCGGTTATTCAATGAATCCATCGAAATTCAATTTTTTTTTTTTTTAATTGGCCATAAAATGAGTAATCGTTTAAATATTCTTCTTAAAAGATATTAAATGAATTCCTTCTTATTTTTTTTCCTTTTTGTTTCTTGTGGTTTTTGAAACGCCTCTCTTAATAATATTAATTACACGTTTTCTTATTCATTCTTATACCTAGATTTATATTTATGTATATATATACAAAAATGTAAATGTTTAAATATTTAATCATGGTTTTTTTTTTGTTATTCTAAAACTCTGACATTAATCCTGAACATGCATGCATTAAATTTAAAATAAAATGTTGAAGAAACAAAATCTTTAAAAAATTCATTAAAAATTAATAACACGTTCTTTTTTTTTTTGTAAATCTTTCATATATTGTAAAAGAAGTAAAAAGAAAAGAAAGCAAAAAGAAAACGAGAGAAAAGATGGGTTTAACGTTTAACACACAGGAATAAATTAAAAAAACCAATCATTTACTCTTTAATTCCATATCATGACTGCAAAAATCAGCACACTAATCAAAGAACGATAAGTGAATCATTTTATGGATGTAACATTTAATTCATAATCATAAATACTTTTTTAGGTTTTACAGTTATCTTTTTTTTAAATTATGAATTTCTTGGAGAATACTTGTCTTTGATGAAAGTTGATCTAGAACTGACTTTAAAAAATAGGCTAACAAGTCGAAGGTATCGTTTTTGATACTGAATCATGTAAAATTTAAGTTAATCATCAATACTGTAAGGTTTTACAGTTATCTTTTCTTGAAAATTATGAATATCTTGAAGAAGAATTCTAGTAAGCCGAAGGTATCGTTTTTGATACCGAATCATGTAACATTTAAGTTAATCATATATACTAAAAGGAATTACAGTTATCTTTTCTAAAATTATGATTTGTTTTAATAATCCTTGTTTTAGATAGAAGAACATCTAGAGATCTAACAGCTAACTGTAAAAAATATTCTAGCAAACCGAATAGTACCGGTTTTGATACTGAATATACTGAATCAGAAATACTATAAGGATTTACAGTTATCTTTTTAGAATTTTGAATAAAACCCATGTAATAATTTGCTTCGCGCCTAGTTTTCCTTTTAATTGAAGATCTTTCGTTTTTGAATATCACTGTAGTCTTAGTTCTTACATAAATCCACCCAATGAGCTTAATCAGTCCCATAAATAACACAAGATAATCTAAGTATCAAATTGAAAGATATAATAAAAATATTTACAGTATGGTAAAAACTAAATTACAACATGGTTACAAGTAAATCCGGAGGCTTAAAAGAATAAAAAGTGAATTATGTATTCAAATTTAATACAATGATGATTATTTATATATACTCATTACAATTTTGCTATTTTAGAAAACACAGGATAAATTCAGTACTTGAAATAAAAATTTGGTATTAGAGAGGAAGTTTATGAAGATATAAGACATCCTAATAAAATTAAATCCACTTGATACCCACTAGTCGAAATTTAATAAAAAAAAAAACATAAAACATAAACAGTCAAACATTTAAACAAAAATTAAAATAATATTATTTTAATGTATATTATGTTTAACATGGCACTGTACATAAACAATACACTATAACTATTTTAAATATTACATTAAATGCATAGTGTTATGTTTTATGTTTAAATTGTTTAATACTTTTTTTTTTTTGAATTTTATTAATGTTTGTGGTGTTGACAACAAAACAAAACATTAAACAAATAAAATTCAAATTAAACCAAGCAACAAATCATTTAGGGATGAACAACAATAACAACATCAGCAGCATCAATATATATATATATATACTTACATATAAATTATAACTATAAAATATTTATAAAAGAAAAAAATTGAAGAAAATTCATTTAAGATGCTATACAACATTGTTGATGTGTTGATGCATTGATGCGTTGATGCATTACAATACAATATTGTAAATTGCATGCCATGCATTTCACTTTTTTTTTTAAGTAAAAAAACAGTTTTTTTTTTTTTTTTTTTTTTATGAATAATAAAAAGTTGGAATTAAAAAACACAGAAAAAAAACTATAAAAAAAAAAAAACAAATTAATATTACAAAATGTTTATAAATTAAATTCTTTCTTTCCTAATTTTTATGGTAATTTGTAAAATATGGGAAAGTGTTAACGTAGTTTAAATTATGTAAAAAAATAGTAATGTAGTATATTTACTACTTTTGACACGAAATATATGATTAAAATAATTTATTTACAGTTATTAGTTAAATTTTTTTGAGTGATTGAACACGTTTATGGAATATGGCTTGAAAATTCGGTGAAGTTGGAACCTAAGAATTTCGGAGCACTGCGACTGTGGTATTAATTGAGCAATAACCATGTGCGGAAGAAAACTGAAAAAAAAAATGAGCAAAATCTAATTCAAAGAATAATTTATATAATTTGTTTTCTTTCTTGCATGCTTCACTTAAATTCACTAGAGAGGAAACACTCGAGAGGAGTTTTGAAAAGTCATTGTAAGTTTGAGTATATTAGAGGGAGTATTAAGAGGAAAACAGAATTTTACGAGATATTTAGAACATTAGTTGAAAACCTTAAAAGCTTTTTGGAAAAGTTGGGAATTGGAGCTTTTACTTGTTAGATAGGCTATTTCTATTGGAGGTGAAAACATTAGATGAAATAATGCCCTACTACACAGGGAACTAGTATTAAACAATTTATAGGAATTTCCACAGTGTAGTAATGACTACTTGAAATCTTTCTAAAATTCCATTGAAATTGTTTAAACAGAGAAATTATTGATTTGAATTCAATAACTTTTTACTAACTGGCGATAACGTAGTTTAAAATCTCTGGAAACGCCTCAACAGGATCTCAGGATTTCGCTTTAAAAATTTTCAATTAGATTCTTAAAAGAAATCTTAATGTAAGGAGTTTTTCTTCTTTCTTAACTCTTTTGAGCATAGGGTTTTCACATATAGGTACACAAAAAGCAGGCAACACTTAATTTTTCAATTGATCGAAGAACCAAATCATAAATCGTATATGTCTATAATTTGAAGTATTTAAAATACTTGAAAATATAAAACATTTTTATTTTTCCCATTCCCTGTTTTCATGCCGGTGTAAAAAAATTACGACAATTTTCTAGAAAGTTTACCTTAACTTTAATATATATATTTTTTTTTTAATTTTTTAAGATCTAATGTTTATTGTAAATAAGCAAATAAGTGTTGTTGTTTTTGTTGCTTACGTTTTTGTTTTGTTTTTGTAAATAAGTGAATATGTATAAACAAAAATTTATGTATATATATAAAAAAACTTTTATGGATATAAAATGTTGCTGCTTTTGTAACTTTAACACTTATGAACTTCTGGCTTCTGGCATTTCTTTTATTTTTTTATTTGTTAATTTCCTACTGTGAAATTTACTTATACTGAGATAGTGATTGAGTGAATAAGTATATAGTATGTACTATGTACACATTTCTTATATATAATTTATTGAAAAAAACACATATGTATATAATATAATAAAAATATAAGAACAATTATATAAACAATAAGAGTCATTAAAATGCGAAAGAATTTTAAATGAAATTAAAAAAAAAAAAAAACAACAACAACAACAACATATTAAAAAGCAAAATATTTCACTTGTGTATACTTATGCAAAGAATTTTTCTATATTAGCTTAGTAGCTATGGATACGATTATGTGTACTATAAACATAGAACATAATTGAAGTTGAAAACAATTTAATATGAGCAATGTTTATTGGGACGAATTACAAGACTTCGAACGGATGCTTTTTTCAAATTCTGAAAATTATCTGAAACTCATCAGATAAAACCTTACATTGAATTAATAACTTAAGAGGCATGTAGAGTTGTAACAGATAAGTTTTTAAGTAATTTTAGGAAATTTGTTGAGTTCGTAAGTCAAAATTTCGAAAATATTTCGAAGGGCAGATATATATATATATTTTTTTCTTTAAGCGCTAACTGTTCAACTGTTAGGCTAATAAGCCTCTCTATATTGTTATATTAATTGCATTTGTTTATATTGTTATATTAATGTATTTTTTATTAAAGATATATAATTATTAATTATTGATTATGCCATTAATTCGAACCCAATTTCGAATGGTAGCTGAGTCGAGTCGAAAACCAGAAAAGTTTTTTTCACTTTCACTAGAATTCGAACCCGGGCTTTTCCGCATGAAAGGTCGTCAATCAACCACTGTGCCACTCAGCAGTCTCAGTTGTGGTTAAATTGTTTCGATTCTTAAAATAAAAATTTATAAACACAGAATCAGAACTATTTCCAAATTCGTATATTACTGGTCGGCATTCAACCACTGTGCCACCCAGCCGTCTCAGTTGTGGTTAAATTGTTTCGATTCTTAAAATAAAAATTTAAAAACACAGAATCAGAACTATTTCCAAATTCGTAAATTACTTTCATTCGACACGCTCGAGTTCGAGTGCCAGAATAGTTAAGAAACTTTGACCTAATTCTCGAGCTACCATTCACCATTAGGTTAAAATTCTAGGTACCATTTCATGTTGTAATTATATATGGAATTTATTAAGATCAATTGTAATTATATCAATTGGAATTCATTAAGATCAATTGTAATTATATATGGAATTCATTAAGATCAATTTTAATTTTTAAAGATATAATATGTGCATTACCTATCTTCTATTGCATCAGGTAACTAATGAGGAGACGGGCTAGAAGGAAAAAAAAAACTTCAAGTTTTTTGAATAAATTGCTTACTTTCAATGCAATGAGTTTTACGGAAAAAAATATTATTCCATTGGTTCTTATAAATCACAAGAGATTTTCGTAAAATTTTATGAAAAAGTTATAAAAGTTTATTCAGGAGTTTGTCTAGGCAATTTATTTATTCATTTATTTTATTTATATATTTCCAAGTACATAGATACAATGGCTTTGCAAATTGATCGGGAATTGAACCCGGACCCCGTCGGTTAATAAGCCAAATTTTTAACCAACACACCACCGAGGCCGCCTAGGCAATTTAATACTACAGTAGTATTAAATGTCCAGTCTTGTGGTATTAAAGACGAAACAATTCTAAAAACTAAATAAGTATGGTATTAACTATAATTATCGAATTTTATTTTTTATTAGGAAGAGAAGATCTCCTTCGGCCTTCATTGAGCTTACGAATATACATTATTCAACGTAAATAGTAAATGGGTTATCTGTATACACTTGTTACATATTTTATAATCGATTGATTTTTCGTAAATATTCTAAAATTAGTAATGATTGAGTTTTATGTGTTTTTCATAACAAAAAACCGAACAAATAAATTTAAAAAAAAAAAAAAAATATTAAATATTTCTTATAAACATAATTATTTCTTTAAACAAAGTTTTAAAAAAATGGTTTTTAATGTACTGTAAGGTTAATGAAACTAAACAACAGCAGAAAACATAATAATAATAACAAATATATGTATATATATATATATGTAATAAAAAGAAAATGAGTTTTATTTGTGCACCATATATGTAAAATACCTTTAAGTTAAATGTTTTGTGTAAAATATTTTTTACACATTATTCTTAAACTTATACTTATCATTATCACCATACAGTTAACAGCAGTATAACAGCTTCATGTAAAATGTTTATTTATGTGCATATAACAAACAAACAAAAAAAATATTAATTTTTTTTTTTCATTTTTTCATATAAGCTAAACAAAAAATAAACAATTTTTCTAAACTTCCTAACTCCCAATTATGTAGAAAATTCTTAAAATACTTATTATAATACATACATACATGGAATAATTATATTTAAACTTATCTTACAGTGCATTGAAATTGTGGAAAGTGTAAAAATTTATTCTATAATATATAAGTGTTAAAGAGTTGAAGTAAAGTGTAGTTAATTTGAAGTAGGAGCATTCAACTTTCTTGTGTTATTTTTCTTAAAATTGGCTAAAACTCAGGGTTGGAAAAATTTCAAATTTTAAAAATAAAATCTGACAGCGATACGACTTGAACCTGACAGTAAGACATTTAAAGTTTCAATAGTTAGTTTGTGAAAAACAATTATTGTAGACTGCAATAAAATATTTAGAAGTAGATATTAAAGTTGATATCGTACCAAAGTGCGGCATAGGTATAGATTAAGGATATTTAAAAAACTGGATCTGTTTCTCAGAAGATTTGATTCTCAATAAGAAAATTCTCAATATGAAAATAGTTTAATAAATTTTTATTAATTCTATGTAGGTACCAACTTTAAGCTACAGAATTGGAAACTTTGACTGTAAACAATTATTATAGATCTCCTATAAGCTGTCGTATGAAGAGGTCAGTTAAAAGCTTTGTTTTATTCCCTAAATGAAACATTTTCACTTTAACCCATGTTGTTGTTTTGATATGGGGGATAGCATGTACCATCCTAACACGTAGGCCTTGCGTCCCGTTGTGAACCCACTTTCAATACTTTATCAATTTATGAGTAATATTATTTATTTTATTTTTATTATACATATATTTGAATATTTTTTAAACTATATTTGGTAACCATGGTTACAATAAAAAAAATGCAAAAACCGCATGGGAATCAAACTCTCACCCCTTCGAATAGTAAGCCCAATAATTACCCACTAGAGGCTCCACTTCAACCCATACTTAATAATTTAATTTCTGTTTTAATTTATTTAATTTTAGTTGTAATTACTCCCAACATTTTTTTGCCTCCTTCCTAAGAATGCAACACAACCGCTTTAAATTGTATTATTTTTATAGACATATCAAGTTTTTAGTTTAAATTTTTTGATGTAAATTATAAGTTCACGATCTCTATCACTGCATATTTAAACGCGAATGTACTTATAGGTACATATATATATATCATTTCTTTTTTTTTTAAATTTCTTTTTTTCTTTATTATTTTCAGAGCAACCCCAGTCTCCAATATTAAAACGATTTTAAAATATACGTACCAAATCAAGTAATTGGTAATTATCATTTAAATTTATTAATTAATTAATATATTAAGAGCAGTTTACTCTGTCTATAATTTATAAAATAACGTAATAATTAAAAAACAAGGCAAATAAAATCTGTCGTTGATTATCTCTCTCTCTCTCTCACTCACTCACTCACTCATTTTATGTTTTCATCCATTTTATTTTCTAATTTTTTTTTCATTTACTAAATAATTTAAAAAACAAATATAAAGAATTAAAGTACGCAGCACACCATTTATATCATCACCATATCACACCAAAATATAACACCACACACAATCTGTGTATACCATAAACTCGTACCAATATAACACGCTGTGGCAATGACATAGATGGTAGGCAAGCTATAGGCAGCAATATCAAGAGTACATATGAAAAAGATTCGATCCACCACGATCACAAATCACATATAAAAAAAAAAAAAGGAAAAAAGTGATCTGCATTCTTACAAAAAAAAAAAAAAAACAGTGAAATGAAATGAAACAGAAGATATGCGCACATTCAATGCAGTTTCATAGTATGAATGTTTAGATCAGAGCAGCTGGAATTGTTTTTTTCTATTTAGCTGTTGATCATGATGTTGATCAATAATGATCATAAATGATAATGATGACAATAATAATAATTGTAATCATGATTGGACCTGCTGCATTAAATTCCTATTGGAAAAAAAAGCAACAACAACAATTGAACAAAAGTCACAAGTAACACAGAAACAGCAGCACATTCCAGAATTCTAATTTTCAAAGTACCATCATCAAAGGTGATCCATGAAATGGAAATTTTTTATATGTGTGTATATGTTTAAAGGGAATATAGTGTGTGAATCATGAGTACAATAGGAATTTTTCTTTTCTATTACTCCACACACTGATGATTATTTCATATGTTGCGTTATGTGTATGGGAGTGTGTGTGTGTATTATATTTCATAAAATATAAATAAAGCACATGTTTAAATATTTATGATTTTCACTTGAAAAAAATTGAATGCATTCCTTTTTGTTTGCTGGTGCTGCTGCTGCTGCTGCTGATCTGCATCTTTTGTCTCTTTCTTTCACAGTTTTTTTTTGTTTAATTGTTTTTTAAACAAATCGGAAATGAAATATTTTCTATAGTTTAGATGCATATATGTAGAAGAATAAGAAAAAAAAATCGGTATTAAATCAGGAGAAACCGTGGAATGCCTTCTGTTTTTTTTAATAACAAAAAAAAAAAAAAAAATAAAGAATAATAAAAAAATATACTTCAATACTTCTGCACTTCTGTACATATTGTTGAATATAGTTAAAAGTACTTGAAGTTACAGAATATAATTTATGTTCTTTTTTTGTATATTTTACAGATTGCGCGTTGATATGTTGTTGAATAGGTGAATTTTTTTTAGTTATTTATTAGAAAAAAAAACTGTATTTTGTAAAAGGAAATCTTTCCATATTTTTTTCTTCTTTGAATTAGAAAAGTAATCATAGTTTTCAATTATTAAAATATTGGTCAGTCCATTTTTAAATGTAATTTAATCGTTTCTACTATTTAGATTATTCAGAATGATTACAGTACCCAATTGTTAATTAAGTTTATTTATTTACAATAAAATATAAACTACACTTCTACAAAGGTTTTGACCACGTCATTGGTTTCAAATTAAAAAATTTCTAATACAAACAAATTTTTTACTTTAACATTATAACTCACAGATAAATAAATAGAAATCAAACATTTTTTTCATGTTACCTTACAACTCACATATAAGAATTTTTAGGATTAATAAACAGTTGTATCTATTTAATAAAATTGTATCTACTATATATATAGATTTGAAAGTTTTACATAATCATTGTTTAGAAAATGTAAGTATTAATGAAACTGAAGTCTAACTAGTCTTAATAACTTGGTAAGTGTCCTACACTCCTACAGGAGTGAAAAAAGGAATAAAAGGAAAAACTAGATGTCTAGTAACTGTCACTAATAATAAGACCGCCATATAGCTTTCTTTCCTTTTGTTTTCTATTGTTTTCAAAATCATTACTAACAATTTGAGCATTTTGAGAATTTTGAGTTGATGAGGTATGTATGTGTTGAAATGTGATTTAAACTATTATAAATGTAAAAGATAAATGTGAAACGGTATTGATTTTAAAATTTTATATATGAACAAATACCAGCACATAAGTATGACTCAGAAATGTAAAAAGTTTCCAAAATACGATGTTTAAGAAAATTAAGCTTAAATAACTGAAATCAAACCAACTTCCGAATCCCAAAAAATTTTACCAAAAATATTGCATGCTTTTAGGTAAGATTCGAATTAAAAAATTTGAATCCTGTTACTATGGTTACGGTACAATGTTCAAATATATTTTCAAGATATTTAAATTATTTTTTAACAATATTATTTTTTTTTGTTTTTTATAACGCTTAACAAATTGAAAAGCTGGAAATGAAACACTATTAAAAGTCTATTTAAATTGCATTAATAATTTATTATCCCTGTTTTATTTTCCCGTATTTTTTTTATATTATTATTTTTTTTTTTTTTATTTTGTTTGTTAATTTTGAAATTTTTTTCACTTTTATGGCATACATTTTAGTTTTCATTTTTGTTTTTATTGTAATTTTTCATTTTTTTAAACATCCTGGGAAATGCATATTTCCCTACTGTGTGTTACATATATACTACTGGAACATACTTAGTTGTTCTGCTTCGGGTACAAGTTTTTTTTGCTTTGTTTTAATTCTTAGTTTTTCTTTTTATTTTTTTTTTTTTTGAAGCATTAGTTTATGATCATAAACAGTGTTGTTTTACATTTATTTAAAAATTAATTAAATTTAAAAAAAAAAAAAGTTTTTTATGTGTTTAACAAAGAAAGAAAAGTGTGAAAAAATGTAGAAAATAAAACAGAAAAATAAATTTTCATTGTTTTGATTATTAAATGACTTAAATTTGATGACTTTAAAAACTTTTAAAGTCAAGAAAGTGAACAATATGAATTGATGTATGGTATATGGAGTCAATTTAAAGGAATGATTATTTTGCAATAACTAAGTACGCTTAATTATTCACAGTTATTATTTTTTTATAATATTAAATTTTGAAAAAAGTTGTTCATCTTCTCGGCCTTCCCAATTCCTCTATAGTCTTTTGCTGGATTTTACCTCATGTTTTTGCTTTACTTGGAAAAGTATTGCAGCTCATATTGTTCAATTGAAATAGTCATATTGTATTTAATGTATACTAATATTTTAGGTAGTTAAATGTATATTTCTTGATATCAATTTTAAACTAATCGGAACGTCAGACAATGCAATATTGAAATCGTTATATTGCTTTAAGCTAGCTGAAAAGTATAAACCGATTTGGAGGAAAATCCTAAGCGAAAATCTTGAAACTTTAGTGGTGACCAGTTGCTTTTCGACAATCTGCACAACTCTTGGGTCAGTATAATTCATCAAATTCTGGTTTTGACGTGACTGATGGGTGGTTCTACGATATATGTTGGTGTTTGGGGACCCTTGTTATTTTGCACACGAGAAACAAATTTGTTTTTGTATCCATTAATCTCTTTTGCTTAAAATTAATTACTAAACAAAACTAATTCAGGAAATCTGCCTGTCTTTTTTAGAAATCTTGAAGCAAGAAAATATGAAACTTCTCAAACCATCGAAAGTAAATTTTGTAAGTAGAAGTACTACTAGTTGAACGTAATTTTTCAATAGAAATCTAGCAGCTTAGTCAAAATAGTTGGTTATACACTAGAAACTGCTTAAGCAGTACAATACAATTTAGGGGTAAAGATATATGAAAAGGAAAAACATCTTTAGAAATAATTGAAGAAAACAAAGGAATCCATGGCAAATTCCTAGAAGAACTATTTTTTAAACTATAAAACACTAATACATTATCAATCAAATATTGAAGGAAAGCAAAAAGGCACAATGTTTTGAAGCGGAAATTAAAAAGTTAATTTTAAAAATATTACCGATATTAACCTAGTACCTAATGCCTAATATAATGCCTATAATTGACTTATTATAACAAATTAAGAGCATTCAGTGATTTTAATATTATGATATATATATTTCGAAAAAAAAAAAACAAAATATCAAAACAATAAAATTACATTAAAAATCAAAATAGTAAATAATAATAAAAATAAAACAATAAAATAAAGTAACATCTAATTTTTTTTTTTTATCTATAGATTTTAAAATATTTATAAATTTTTATTATTTTTTATTAAAATATCAGATATATTATGTATGGTACGTACTACATACTGTAAGCGTTTTTATATATATATATACAATATACAATATACAACATAATAAAAATGATAATAAAAAAAAAAGATATTATATTTAAAATATGTGAAAATGTATGTATTAAATACGCAGAGGAACATCTTAACAAATTAATAAAATATTTTCAAGTCACGATTTTGAATTAAATTAATAATAAATTAACATAAAAAATAAATATTATGTTTTATATCTTTTTTTTTTTGTGTTTTTTTTATTGTTTGATACGTCGTTCATAAAACTCTCCACACCAAAGTAGAAAAAAAAACAAATATTAAAATTAAATAAATTTAACCTAAACTTTAACATATAAAATACACTTACTTTTCATACTTTTTTACATAACAAATATCTAAAATATACAAATAGTTACAGAGTGTGATAAAATGTATGGTACAGGTATATTATGTATTTTGATATTTGTATAGGAAAAATAGTTTAATTTTTACAAACTAAAGAAGGTTAGTTCCAGGCATTTAGATCTAGATCAATGATCTGATCTAAATCCTTAAAAAAAGTTTAGATCAAGCTTCATCTTTGACCTGCAGAAAAAACAGGGTCAATTGATAAAAATTTATCATAAACGTGTCCGATCTTTAAAAGATTAACTTTTAAATCAAGATCTTTAAACAAAATCCATTTTAGATTTAGAATATATATATTATATATTTAAATCGCTAAGACTTTTCTTCACTTGTTTTAGATCCGAAAATTTCAATCTGATCTACTAAAGATCGAAAATTTGTATGCTTTGATCTTAAAAAATGATCTTTAAGAGATTATTCAAAAAATTAATCTGATTCTGATCTAGAAATTGATCTAAGCTCTAGATATTCTGGGAATTTTAAATTGATAACAAAAATCAGTTTGAAATACATCAAACAAATCAAAAGAACCAGTTTACGAATTAATCGATCTCTTTTAAAACTAGAAATTTAAATCTTCAGTTCACCATATATCGTTTAGATCAAGGGTCCAGGAAGAGAAGATTTCTATAAAATTTGAAATAAAACCTTTTCCAGTATAAGACATGATCATTTAAATTATTTGATCAAAAAATTTTCATTATAGCATCCCGATACATGAGATTGTATCCTATAAATGGTTCAAGCTGGCATATGGTGGCATAATTAGTAGTAACTGACTGAAGTATACTTAAATAGTTTACATATGATTTGATAGTTTCCGAAAGCATAATTTCCTAAATTCAGTTAATTAAATAGTCCAAATTAATTCTTTGATAAAACCCTAATTAATTCCTTGACAGTTCATTACATGTTTGTATTCATTGAAGTTTGTATTAAGTTTAATGTTCGAAATACGATATTGTACCCTAAAAAAGGTTCAAGCTAGCATAAGATTAATTAGTTGTAACTGTCTGAAGTATACTCAAATATTTTACACATAATAGATTCCGAAAGCATAATTTCCAAAATTCTGTTAATGAAACAACCGATCTTATTCCTTGATAAAATCCTAATAAATTCGTTGACAGTTCATTACATGCCAAACAACTAAACCTCGATTCACTTTTTAATCAATATAATATATCGAACATTTTTCGGAATACTCTGTACCTAGACTTTTATAGACTTAAAACTTCATGTGTATAATTTGATAATGATGATCACATAATTTGGTTAAAAGATTTGTTTATCATTTTTTTTTTCTTATAAGACCACCGCATTTTGATTTCCATAAGTCTTTTTTTTTTTTTTTTATTTTTTTTTTATTCCCTGTTTCATCAAATTATGCTTCTGTTTCTTTTCTTTTTTTTTAATTCAAATTTTTGTGTTTTTTTTTTTTTTTCTTATGATCTAATTTAAATATCGAAAAAAATTTTTAAAATATATTTTTTCTACCTTTAGAATTATATATATATATATATATATTTACAATATTTAATTTTCTGTCTTTCATCTCTTTCTAATGTCTATTATTTTTCACCTTTACATTTTATGTTCTATTCAATGTAAGCTTTTTTTTTTGTAAAAAAGTTGCTAATTGAAATAAATATTTCACATAAGATATAAATATAACCAGTGTTATATCTATAAGATAAATCTGTTAATCTCTAAATGTAAATTTTTGAAAATTAGATTTTTTTCTTCTTCTATATAAATTTGATTTAAATATAAAAAATATAAAATGTAATTTTAAATCAATTTCAATAAAAGTTTTACAAAATTTATTTTGATTATTTCAAATGAGTGTAGGGTTTTGTCATCAGATTATAGAAATTGTTATATGAATGCTGGGCTCATTGATGACTAAATATTTATAAAATATATCTTACACTAATTTTATTAGATTTGTTTTTTAATAGTTAACATTTAAGAATTTGTAAATATTGTAGGAAGAAATGCAACTGATTGATTTAAAAAAAAAAAACTGTAAATGGATTAAATGATCGAATTATGTGATTTCAACAACTCAGTATATATATATATACCTATATATACGAATAAATAAAAATTATAAGTCAAGGTATAATTTAATTTGGTTTTTATTAGATATATTTCCTTCCGCCAAATCAAAATTTTTATATTTTGAATTACAAAATTTTATTACAATTTACAAAAACATGCGTGGTATCAAACCCAAAGAGATCGTAAAACTAAATCCCAAATCATTTAACGCAAAAAAAAACTTAAGAAAAACCACATTAGAATAAGATACAGATTCAGTTGAATAGAATTAATTTCCTATGTTTATAAATCTGTGGTATACTATAAAATTTAGAATACTCTGAAAAAATATAGAATTAATTAAATACAACAAGTGATTTCATATTTGTGATAAAATGGGAAGTGTAGGAAAGGAGTGATTGCCAAACTTTTCAGAATTGATTCATATATACAATATACAAATGAACTTTCATAGTAGTAAAAGCTTAGGAAAAATGTTAACTCTCACCTACCCTTTTTATTATATAATTTACGAGCAATCACTTAGGACAATACCTACAAGCCACCAGGTATCCATAATTAAACCGGATGGGAAGAAAACTATAGTATGTACGAATGAGCAAATTTATTGGGAATCAACTCTAAGTAGTCAAATTTCAGAATTGTTTTTTGCTTTAAGCACTAACTGTTCAAATGTTAGACGAATAAGCTTGTTTATACCATAGGTAAATGTTGGGGCAGGGGGTCATATTATATTTGTGTTATTAGAATTGATCTTAATAAATTCTACATCCAATTTAAACATGAGATAGTACTAGTCCTTATAACATGTAGAAACGTTTTAGATTTTCAATATTTACAATTCTATTTTTTGTTTAAATTGTAATAATGTGTATGTGAGTGATATGGTATTCTATATCTGTGAGTTATATTATTCAATTAAATTATTTGTTTATATTATGCATTTGTTTAAATTGTTAATTTAATGTAGTTTTTATTTAAGATATATAATTATTAATTATTGATTAAACCATTAATTTAAACCCAATGGCGAATGGGAGCTGAGTCTCGTCAAAAACCAAAAAAGTTTTTTCATTTCCACTAAGATTCGAACCCGAGCTTTTCGTATGAAAAGTCGGTACTCCATCCACTGTGAATAAATTATTGAATTTAGATCCGTAGCAGGAGTTTTATTTGCCCAGTACCATATTTAAATATAAATATGCAAATTAACCTATACTACAGAGGATTGTGCAAAACCTCAAACCAAACTTTCGGAATAAGTGTAAAAAAATTGACCCAAAAATATCACGATAATAACATCACAATTTTTTAAACTACTCAAATTATAAGTCATTACACTATAATTTTTATTAATTACTATATATAAGCATATAATTCACAATAGAACTGTCAAAGTAATTAAACATTATTTTTTTACATCATAATTCATTTAATAATTAATTAAGAGGTTCAACAAGTTCCAAGGGTAAACCCGACTATTATACTATACTTTTATTTTTTTAATTATTCCAAAAGATACAAAAACAAATCACTACCACTTTAAAAAAAAAAAAGACTTAATCTAAATTAATATTTAAAGTTTTGCAAAATATTAAAATTAAGGGGAAAATGTTGTATCAGTCGGAAAAACATTAAATAAAAAGCTTTTTATATTTTTTTGTTAATTTATCTAATCTGTGATTTTTTTTTTTAGTTTCTTTCTTATTGTTTTTGTTTTTTAATAGATCTCTTAATAAATAAATTAATTAATTAATTAACATAAGAAAAACAAAAGCAAAAAAAAAAAAAATAAAATATAACAAAAAAATTAATTAATTTTTTAAGTAGATCGATAATTTTAAACTTTATTTTAATTTTTAATTTCTTTTATTTTGATGGAATCCAAAAATAACACAAAATCAAAATAAAAACTCGAAAATAAAATGAAATTAAGAATGAATTAATTTTTATAACCCTAAATAAGTCGTAAAACATAATGTTTTTGTTTTTTTTTTTAATTATTATAATTATATAAAAGTTTAAGAGGTAAACAGACATTCCGACATAATAATTTTATAAGATACACTATCTATAAAATGTAAAAGGTCAGTATTGTATCAGTATTTTGAATTCCTTTATTTATTTTATTAATTGTCAAAGTATTCAAGTGAATTAAAGTAATCATAAGTAATTACTAATTTAAGTACTGACTCTAAAATAATGATTTGAATACCTTTAATTCTTTTATTAATTGTCAAAGTATTCAAGTGAATTAAAATGATCAAAGTAATCATAAGTAAATACTGTACCAAGTACTGAATCTAAAATGTTAGTTTGAATTCCTTTGTTTTCTTTTATTAATTGTCAAAGTATTCAAGTGAATTAAAATAATCAAAATAATCATAATTAAATACTGAGTTCAGTACTGACTATAAAATTTTGGTTTAAATTTCTTATTTTCTTTTATTTATTTTCAAAGTATTCAAGTGAATTGAAATAATCAAAGTGATCATAAGTAAATACTGTACCAAGTACTGAATCTAAAATGTTTGTTTGAATTCCATTATTTCTTTTATTAATTGCCAAAGTATTCAAGTGAATTAAAATGATCAAAGTAATCATAAATAAATATTAATTCAAGTACTGACTATAAAATGTTGGTTTGAATTTCTTTATTTTTTTTATTAATTGTCAAAGTATTCAAGTGAATTAAAATAATCAAAGTAATCATAATTAAATACTGAGTTCAGTACTGACTATAAAATTTTGGTTTAAATTTCTTATTTTCTTTTATTGACTGTCAAAGTATTCAAGTGAATTAAAATAATCAAAGTAATCATAATTAAATACTGAGTTCAGTACTGACTATAAAATTTTGGTTTAAATTTTTTATTTTCTTTTAATAATTTTCAATGTGTTCGAGTGAATTGAAATAATTAAAGTAATCATAAGTAAATACTGTACCAAGTACTGACTCTAAAATGTTGCTTTGAAACATTATGTGAACAGTTTTGTACTTTCAAATATGAAACTGTCAATAAGAATAATGTCCGAATTTAATGTCAAAATTGAGATAAAATTTAGCTGTCAAAAAACATTAAAATAAGTTTGTCAAATCACTGCTAATATAATATATTCCATGTATACTTATCGTAAACTTTATTTTGACACTGTATATGTATTTTAAAAGTAGATCAGTTAAAATTTCCACAGTAGCAGATTCATTGACATCAAGGTTGATCATTGAACAATCATTGAACTTCACTATATTGAAATTTGGGGTTAAGTGTCATTAATATTTTTCAGAGTATGCAAAGAAATTATAATGATCACTTTATAGAAACTTATCACACGAATATTTTCATAAAGGAATTATAATTAATATTAATTAGCACTTTTATATGCATCCAATACGTAGATTAATTATTAAATACTAACATATTGAGTTAGATGATCGACTCTCGATAGCATGGGGGTTAAACTCATGTGTTTTTAACCTGGAAGTGCAGATTTAATGTGAAACCAAAAGTATATACTTGTATTATTATAATATTTACTTATTAATTAACAAATAAGTATTCATCAATTTGATTTCACTCATACTAGAGGACAAGAAACATCTGAGTCATATTGTGTATATTAGAAAACAGGGAACTGCATATACTTATATATAAATAAATAAAAAAATTTAGTTTTGATTTTTTTTTAATTGCAAAATACAAGAAAAATAAATCAGAAGATTTTTAAATTTTTTATACATATCAAATTTGACAGATTTCGCAGCTTTAGATACATTTTTCAAATTATTTAATTCTCAAGTGACTAATTTTCAATTTTATTTAAATTTTTTGCAAATACTAAATTTTTGCAAAATTTTTTTTTTTTAATTAATTTGTTGGCACAAATGAAAATTTTCTTAGCACGTGACTCATTTTTGTACATTTTAACCTTTAATTCATTGAAAAAAAAAAACAAATCTTATGATCAACATATGTTTCAAATTGTGAAAGAAAATTAAATAACAAAATAGAAAATGTTATTTAAAAAAAAAAACACAAAGCAAAAAAGGGGTTGTAACTGGCCTCAAAAATATATTTGAAAGTCAAGAGAGTATAAATATAATCTAGAAATATCGTAAAATTAGACTAGAATACCCGTAAAGGATACAGCATAACTTAAAGATATACCGTAAAATGAAATATAAAAAATTAAATTGCGATCGAATAAAATACAGTTTTGTGGAAAATACCCAAGATTTGTTCAGTAAAACTTCAAAAAGAGAGTCGTGTTTAAGGGTGCGTCTATGTTGGAGCTGCTTGATAAGTGATAAGAGCTTGGATAAGAGCATAGCGTAGAAAACTATATACATGATTTAATTAGATGTATTAATATTGGAGCATTGCTTTGATCATCGATAAACAATATAAATTTTCTTTATGCACCTTAAGGCCTTGAAAATGCAGTCCCCTAGCAGTTAATTTTTTTGCACATTCTTTCTTTCTATGTGGCTTTACAAAAGTTTTCTGAAAAAATCGCTCACTCAGAGACAGCTCTGTGTCCAAAACTTACGCTAATTATAAAATAGAAAAAAGTTATCTTGGGTAAATGACATGTCAATATAAAAAAGTCGTACCCACCCCTAAAATTGAAATCTTTTGAAGTCATTTCAACTACAATATTGGTTTCAAATAAAACTAAAGAACAAAACAGGTAGTTTATAATACCCATCCCTATACAAATGATACAATGTTGCATCACAGTCATTTTCAAGTACGAATAAACAAAAGTATTGCCAGAAATAATAAAAAAAGTTTATTTTTATTTTGTTTTTGTTTTTATGTTCTTGATAAAATTTGTTACCAAAGTAAACAATTGTTTAAATGTCATATTACGTGTATAAAATTAAAAATAAATAAGTTTAATGCTTGTAAATAAATTATTTTATATATAAATATGCATATATATATATATATTAAGTCTTTTGCAGAAAACCCGAAAAATTAAAAAAACAAATCAATTTTTTAAAGCAATCAACCATTTTTTTATCAGTTTAGTGATTGACAACCTTCAATAAAGAAAATATAAAAATAAAAAAAGCACTTATTCATAAAAGTGATTAAAGAGATTTATTTAAAAAAAAAAATTAAATAAAAAGTAATCAATAATATATTTGATTGGGTTTTCTTTTTACTTTTGTATAATTTGTTTGCATTATAATCAAATTAAATTTTTGGCAATTAAATTCATTTGTGTTTTTTTTTTTTGTGATTTAAAACACTTTTAATGAAATAAAAAATCAAATAAAAAATAATTGAAATAGACAAGTACAATGAATTCCTGTTGTTAATCAATTTTTCTATTCATAAAAATTCCTCATAAAAATTTTTAATTGAATAAAATGATTAGCTGGGATGTGTTTTAAAAATCCCAGGGATGTGGTTCGAACTAAACGATTTCATATTCGTTGTATCGGATAATAATCTTAAACAAATAAATCGTTACAATAAAACTGACAGATAAATCTTTAAAATGTCTTTGATTGTCAACACTCACTAATAGATCAAGGTAGCAGATGACAGTGGTTTAAAATAAGTTGTTCAATGTATATATAATAGATATAAATCAGCTGATGTCAATGAAATATAAAATGGTGGTTTTTGATCGTTGAAAATTTTTACCAAATGTCAGAAATAAACCTAGTCTTAGTCTTATAATAGGGAATTTTTTTATTTTGGCGTTTTAAATCAGTTTTATTTGAATTTAGGGTGTTATTTCATAATGAAATAATTCCCAATTTTTGGGGGTATTATTTCCTTTTTTTTTTCGGAATTATTGCTCGCGGGATTTTTTTCGGCACCTGACAGATCAAACGATTTTAATAATATTTGAAGTGTTATTTATAATATAAGAGGCCATTATAATTGACGGATAGATTCACTTATTTTAACTAAATGCGAGACAAATCCAATGATCAAATTGGCAGACGAATTATCCATCAAACAACAAAACAATCTATTTAAAAAAAAGTTACTGAACAGTCAGTTTTATTGACAGTTGATTGTACAGTACAGTACAATTAATTGGTTTTATAAAAAATGACATCTAAAATATGACAGAATAGTGTACGGCAAATAAACTTGATGGCGTGTATTGGTTAGTACAAAATTATATAAGTATACTATAGAGCTTTTATTGCTTTCAAATCACATAGTAATAATTTAGCAACATTAACTAATTTTTTAAAAGTCAAAACTTTCTTAAGAATTAACAAACACAAAAAAAAATGTGATTTATGATCGTATAAATAAAATAAAAATAAAATTATTATTTTTTTTAATTTCACTTGTCAAAAATTAAAAAAAAAAAAAATTGCGACAAATAAAAACTAACGTTTATGTCTTTTTTATTAAAAATTAAATTAAAAATTCACAGGAAGTTATTTTAATGTTGTTATTTAAAAATAGCAAGAAAAATATAAAAAAAAATTTGTTAAATACTTTAAAGATTTAAAAATTGTTTAATGTGATATTGGCAATAACTAAAAATTGAAGCACTCTTTGATTTCTTGATCGTGGATAAATGAATTAATTTAATACTAGTGTCGCGCAGAGCGAACTACTTTCATGCTCAAATTATAATTTATAATGAATAAATAAATAATTGAGTTGCGAACGACAATTTTATCACTAAATAATTCGATTGATATATAATTCGACTAATCAGGTTAAAGATTTTTGAAATAGTTTAGTTCGATAGTAGTTTTAAAAATCATTACAAAAAAATTTTGAACAGAAATGAATTAAAGAAGCGCAATACGCACATACCAATGCAAGAACCGGATTTGGCGAAAGCACATTTAGACAAACAATTAAAAACTAAATATGAGAGACAAGTTTTAACTTTAAACATTAAATATTTAAATTGTATAATCATAAAATATATTTATTTTAGGTGTATCGCGTATATAGCGCACATCGCTCGCGGTTTTTGTCAAAACTCAGAATTGTGTTTTAAGCATTACTACATAATTAATGAACAATAATTTGAAATCAAGAAAATTTTAAAAATATTTAAAATTTTTTTAAGAATTCCTCATTTTTATTTACTGTTCCTATCATACATCACTCATGGCTATGAAAACTTAATTTTGATCTCATTAACACTCAAAAATTATTTCAATTTTCGTTTATATTCTTTATTCTGATTTTTTTATAAAATATCATTAGGGTTAAAATTAATATATAATTAATTTTGACTTTTCTATGGCTAATATCATTAATAAAACCAAAAAAAATTTAAACAATTTCGTTTTTTTTTTATATAATCTACAAAAAAGACATGAAACATGACGTAGATATCATTTAATTTGTTTTTCTACCACGAAAAATAAGTGCGTCAAACATCATCCACCTGTCAGAATTTAATTACCTTACAAAAAAAAAACAACAAAAATGAAAATCAATTTTAAAAGTTTCTTTTTATTCCTTTTTTCACAAGACTTTTCATCAAATTTCTTTTTAGCTTTTCAATTTAAGTATCTAAAAGTCACTTAGGTTAAAGTTTTTAAACATTTAATCACACAAAAATAGAAAAAAAATGTATAAAAAGAAAATCTCATCAATGATATTAAAGAGGGGGGAAAATTTAATGGACAGTAAGAAAAATTGCAAAACCATTAAAACAAACTTTTTTTTTTTTATAAATTTAATTACAAAACAAGACAAAAAAACAAATTTAATGGGAGGAATTTTTAGGGTGGGGTAGTTAATTAATTTCTACAGAACAGTGATTCGATTTGTAAAATTGAATGGTTCGGTTCAATGGAATCAATTAATTAAAAATATTTAAACAATCTTCTTCTACTGTAAGTTTATATACAAGAAAGAAGAAATGGAAAAATGAGTGGTGGAGCAGTGATTTGGTAATTTGGTAGGTAAGCTGCAAACGAACCGGAACAGACTCTTTTTCAGAGTTCAAATTTGTACAATGGTTCAAGATTTCTATCAGAGAGGAAGGTGTAAGATTAGCATCTTTCAAATTTTAGTTTATACACACAAAAATAAGTTTCCTAAATCAGTTTTTAAACTTTCTATAACAATGGGATCAATACAGATCTGACCAATAGCGTAGTGGTAAAGACGCCGCCTTTCATGTGGAAGGTCTCGGTTCAAAACCCGGTCTGATCATATCTAATAAAAAAAATATCATAAAATTGTATAATTATATCGTAATAGTTTATATCGTATTATATAATAAGATTTAATAAAAATATATAAATAAATCTTGTGTAAGATTATAGATGGCGCACAAAGTTAACATTTTTTTTAAAATAAACTTTGTGAAGGCCCTATACTCCTTAAAGAAGTGGAAATGGAACATGTGTGATTGATTACGCTTTGTAAGAAAATGGCTTCCAATAAAAAATGAGGTACTCCGTTAGGCTATTCTGACTAGTAGCAAGAGTAAAGATATGAAGTTTCACGAGCGTCAATCTAAAAATGTGAGTTGCACTTCCGTCAAAATAATTTAACAGACAAATATTACGCTATAAATTAATGCCTTCGAGTCAGTTTGAACACCAAGTACAAACCTAGAGTAAAGAGTCTTGTAATTTAGAGCGATAGTATTTAGAATATGATGTAATTACCTTTGAAAGATCCAAATATAAATATTTGATGTATAATAAAATATGTATTTCCAAGATGAATTGGATGAATTAAACTTACCTAAAATAGATAAAAAAATAAAATAAAATTAGTTATTGCTTATAAATATTATAATAATTTTAATTGTAGTTAATTAAAAAAAATATATTAACTAATTAAAATAAAATGTAAGAGTTTACCGGATAAAATAAAATCTAAGAGCCTACCACAATCAATTAATCTAATCAAAACTTTACAAGACATTAACCCTAACTAATTTATTAGTTAATGTAACAGAACAATGATTTAGAATAAAATTACAAAGTTGGAAAAATTTATTTGGAATTGTTTATTCAATCAATGAAACAGATTTAAGTGTAGAACACACAATCGATATTTCCATTATAGCCTTTTTAGGGTTAAATTCTGATTATTATAGCAACTATCGATAATAGAGTATACATATACCTAGAGTATTTACACTATCAGTTTTTATTACAGTTTTAATATTAGAATAAAATTATAAAACAATCAAACAAATAGCATGTGTTCTTATTAAACCAACTCACTTAAATTATAACCACTCACTTGAGTTATGAAACTGACGAAGTGAGTACAAACTATAAAATAAACAGTAATTGTAATTACGTACTGATACTCTGCTGTAAACTAAGATTCTGCAGTTGTACAGTTCTGTAGTTTCACATGCACTCTATCAATATTTCCAAAATTACTCTAATAAAAACCTGATCATAAAATTGATAGTGTGTATACCGCTTAAAAAACAAAATTTGAATTAAAAATTAATTTTAACTAATAAAATTTCATCACTGACATAAGAAGTGCTAATTACATTTTCTCATTAAAGGAATTTCAAAATTTTTTTTTTCTTCTTAAATTCTTATTTACTTAATTATAGATGAATACGAGTACATCAGGAAAAGCTTATTTACCTTTTCATGTTTTTTTTTTATATAAAAGAAAATTTTCATTTTTAAATTCAAAGAAAATTAAAATTTTAACAAAAAAATTTTCCTGGTAATAAAAAAAAACAAAAATTTAATTTTCAAAAATAAAATAAAAAATAAATTTCGTCTTTTCAACATCAGCAAAAAAAAAAAAATTAAATTATTTTCATCTTAATGTATTTTTATTTTTCTCAAATACCTCATTTGAATGCAGTTAAAAGAAATTGGGTTCATATCAGTTCAATTTTATTGAAAAATTAAGTACTTTAAGTATTTATTTATATTTACAGTTGTACTAAATTTAAGTCTTTTTATATTATCTAAAATATTTCTTTAAATTCTTTGCAATTGGAAACTTTTTTTGGAATTTAGAAAAATTTTAATGAAAATGCAATTAATAGACTCTGAATTAAGAGGCTGCAATTTTTAATTCCGAAGTAAAACTCTGAAAATGCATTGATAAAAAGCATTTTGTATTCCATAGAAACATTTTTTGACTTTTAAAGGCCGTTTAAGAAAGAAAAAAATTCGACTTAAGCTTCCCTGATTGTTATTAAATCACTGATAAATTAGTAAACCCTAAAGAATCATTCAGAAAGACATATACAGAGAGTCTTAAACTCAAAGGTCACGAAATGGAAAGATGGTAGAAAAGCATAGGTAGTCTATTTCTAAAGGTTTCTGATATAACTGCTTTCAAAGTAACTTTGTAAAGAAAAACTTTTAAAAAAACTGCTTCGCCCCTGTGCAACATAAAAGATTCATTGAAATGTCTGTGGCTAGATAAAGTTATTAACATTATAATATCTAAACTGTTCACAACCTCTAATAGTTGAAGAGTCTAAAGGACTTAAGTCCGAAAAATATTGATAATTTTCACTGTTATTTAAATAACTGTAATTTTCGCATAAAAAACCGTTATTACTGTTCAAATTATATAATTTTCATTTTTAAAGTCACTCTAGCTTTAATTTAAGTCGTCACATTTTTCTCATATCTTTTACCGTTTTTGAGATAATTTTCGAAATAGTATAATCATATTTTCTATCACCTCTCCTCTTCATGACCTTTTAAGTTTCAAGCGCCCTGTAAAGTGTATCACAACTAATTCCCAGTATTACAAGGGTATTTTAATAGCTCCGAATGATAAAACTTCCTAATCTGTGAACCAAATAGATAATGATGAAAATGCATATTCATGGTGGTAATTATTAACAATATTATTGAAACCAAAGAGCAGAGGCGTTTTTCAGGGGCTGGTAAAATATTGTATACAAAAACATTCACTTATAAATATTTACAATTATTTACAATTATATAGATAAATTTCGAATTTGTTTATATGTTCTGGAGGTGTTCTCATGTACAATTTTTATCTTTACATTATGGACACATGATGGGCTGAGCAAGCAAAAATAAATTTTTCTTCAATTCAATTTTTTTTATATTTTCTTTTCTTTTCTTAAATTCTATTTTTATACTTCCATATTTGAATTTTCTGTTTGTTTTTATTTTTTTTGTGTTTTAAAATAAAATTACCAGACAAATTAAATAAAAAATAAAAACTAAAAAAAAAGAAAGAAAGAAATAAAAAATAAAAAAAAAAATATTGAAAATTGGCAAAAAAAAAACTTTAAACATATTTCTCATTTTTGTGATGCCAATGTACAAGGTACAAAATTACAAATAACAAACGACTCACTCATTTTTAACTCACTAAATAGTTTGAAACTCATTAGAATAAAATATAACAAAAAACAACAACAAAATAAAAATTTTATAGAAAAATGAAACAACAAATATGTAGCGATCTCATTTTTACAAAAAGCTAAAAAAAAAAAGAAAATTAAATTCAAATATAGAATTGAATAAAATAAAACAAATAAGATGTAAGTGATGTAATTAAGTGCGTATATGTATATTTCTTATAAGAAAAATAAAAACAACAACAACAACAACAACATCATATAGTTAAAATAAATGAACTAAACTAAATGAAGAAATTAAAATGAAAAAATTTTATTTTCTTGAATATTTTTAATTTTTTTTTTTAATTTTTTTGAAAAATCGCCAAAAAAATAAAAAAAATTATAATTCAAAATAATAATTTATATCGCAACTATAATGACAGTAATTTAAAAATGTCACCTCGAAAAAATGAGTTATCGACTTGTGATGCATCATATGTAACAATTATTTATTTATTAATTTATTTATTTATTTGTAGTACCAGACAATAGTAAATATTACCTGATAATAATAATGCTTTGCCTATTTGACCTTTAGACTTCTTATTAAATTATTTTAATATACACTATATTTTTTTATTAGATATGATCCGACCAGGTATTGAATGCAAGACTTTTCGATTGAAAAGTTGCCACTTAACACTGAGCTATTGGTCAGATAGTATTATAGTTTTAAGTCAAACAACGCTAAACAGTATATTAGTTTGGATTCAAAATACATAATTCACATAGTTCAGGTCAGCTCCTTTAAAATTTTGATCAATTGAACATACTGATGATAACTACCTACGAAATTCGAATATACATATATATACATACATGTAAAAAATTTTTTTTTGGTAAAATTATAAGCTCAAAATTGAATTAAAAATAAATTATCTGAATTATTGAAGTTAAAATCTGAATTAAAACTAAAATTATCTGAATTTATTTTGCAAAATTCTGAATTAAAAAAAATTGCCTGAAACTATTTAGTAAACATCTGAATCTCAAAGCTATCTAAATTTATATAAATATGTACATAAATATGTATGAAAATTTTTAGCAAAACCCTGAATATATTTGATAAATACATGAAAATATTTAGCAAAACCCTGAATATGTTTAGTAAATACCTGAATGTGATCAGATCAGAAAATGTGATCAGAAAATGCTATATAATTATTATATGTTTTTCATGGAAAGCTAACAAGTATGTGTCAGATTAGGAAATAATTGAACAACTACTAAAAGTTGGTTAAAAGTTGTTGGGCACTTTGCAATTGTTTTTTTTATGATAGTCGAAAGTACAAAAAAGCTTTTAAATATTCGTTATGCCCTTAGCTCGCAATTGAAAAGCTTCATTTTAAGTATATTATATAGAGTTGAATTGTAGAATAGTTATTATGCATATCAGGGCCCGATTGTTCCAACAACTTATCACTAATCGAATGGTAATATTTTGATTAGTGAGTGATTTTTACTTATCAAAACTTCATTGGGGTGTTATTAAATTTTATCTTGATGCAATATCAACTTATCAAAAAATTATTATTTGAATCTTAAATAAGGGAAAAGTGATTGCTGCAATAGGATCTAGATGTTCTGTTGGGAAACTTACTTTGGTAATAGACCAAAATTTTGAACACATAAATTAAATATCTATTAGGATTGATTCCAGCCAATCGTAAAGACGCGTTTTATTATAGACGCGTACTTAAAGAAGAATAAGAAAAGGTCTCTATACTACCTATTCTAATAAATCTCTATACTCTATATTACCTATAAACAAGGTGAGGAATATTTTTTTATCTTTTTGCTTTTAATTAAAAGAATGACTAATTGTATTTTCTGTTCACTTATACAGATATTGAAAAACTTATTATAATAAGAATATTTTTATTTCATCTTTTAAATTATATAAAAAAAAAAAAACAAAAAAAAAATAAGTGTGTCGCTTCCTACTTTTAGATATTTTTTATATTTTCAACTATAGAAATTTTTTTTTCAAATAAATGTATATTAAATTATATGGGTTTACCTTTAATTTTGTTTTCTTTTATTTTTTTTAAATGGAATTTAATTTATAAAATATACGAAGACTTAATTTAACGATAAGTTATTTACTCTTCCCCTTAAATTGAAAATACTTAAAACATGTACATACAAATATTTTGCACAAATTCAATTCTTAGATCTTCAAAATTAATTAATGCGTAAACTTAGAACCTTTTATAAATCTATATTATATAAATCTGTAGATATACTTATATCTATTTGATACAGAATTAAAGCACTTCATTATGTTTCAAAATTTATTACACTTTTCGAACATAAATTTAATATACTAAAAAAAAAAAAAAAATAAACTTTAATATTAAATTACCATAAAATATTCCAACAATTTTACTTTAAATTTAGTTTTTTTTTTTTAAATATAATTTAATGTCGTGTAATAAATTTTTAATTTATATTAAGTTTAACTGGACATTCAACGGATATTAAATTTCAAAAATTGCAGTACACATTCAATAGAAACTGAAATTCTGCAGGACTATTTGAAAATTTAATGAAATATATGAGTCACAGTTTTTTTAATGAATTACTATCGTATGCCTGTATTTTCATTTGCTGGGATACATATATTTATATCTATATATATATATTCTGAAAAAAGCGTATAATCCAGATTTAGTAACCAACTATAAAATTTGTCTTAGATATTTTTTTATAGCAATAAGTATAAATTTTCAAAAATAAAAAACTTTCAGTACTTTTGGCAACCGCCCGAAACCCCGCTTAGCAAATTATTGAAACCCTATTTTTTTTTAACCAACTCTAAAGTCTCTCCTTACTCAAAATCTCACTTATAAAAGTCTCCTTACTCAAAATCTCACTTATATAAATATTTTGAAAAAGGTGTACAACCCTGCTTTTTGCAAAATACAGTAAAATGATCATGAGATACACGCAAGTGAAATACATGCAAATGAAACGCAACCAAATGAAAATACAGGCCTCTGACGCGCTCCCTTCCTTAATTATTTAAAATCTCTTCTTGAAATGTCTAAAAAAAAAACCATGAGAAGCTTAACTCGTATACATAACCTAACTAACGCACTTTAAAAATTATTTTTTAAAAAAATTATAATAAAGGCCAATAACCCCATTTTTTTTTGATTGAAGTACGACATTAAAATAAAAATATTAGGTAATTAAAAAAAATTTTAATTTTAGAATAAGTATATTAAAAATTCAAAAATTTTCAAAATATATACTCGTATACTTAAATACATATTTTTAATTGAGTTCAAAAATATTTAAAAAATTTTTATTAGTTTGGTTTTGGTACATACTTATATTGTATTCAGTAATTTTGCAATGCCTATTTTACTCCTACGTATTCCGTTTACAAGAAATTAAAAATTAAAAAAAAACATTTTTTTTATATTTAAAAACTTTGGAAATTGTTGAATTTTGAAATAATTTGTTTTTTCTTTCATATTTAATTTTTTTTTTTTTGAGTGTTCAGAACTACATATATATAATGCTGTAAGTGTTGTATACTTACAATGAATTTAAAAATGTTGCATACTGTCAAAATAATTTGTTCATCATCATTATTCATTGAAACAATTTTGACAGATTGACAGTGAAAATGAAATGTTAATTTAATGATATGTAAATTCATTTCAATATTAAAAATTTTAACAACAAATTTTCAGTAAAAAGTTGCAGAATTATTATGGTATCAATGACTTAGTATAGTAAGCAATGTACATGTGTTTTAGTTCCAGGAAATCCGAAATTCCAACAGAATTTAAAACGTGCTTAAAGTATTTTAAATTTTTAATAACTTTATTAAATAATATGCTTAGAAATAAGCAGACGAATATTCTTATAAACTTATTTGCAATATATATACAAGTGTTTCATATGAAAATAAATTTATGGTGTTTAAAATTCGATTTGACCAATTTGGGGGAAGGATTTTGTAGCTTCAATGAGAATTTTCAATTCTAAAAAAAAATGTAGATCAACTGCTGAATGATTAAATCTCCCTATGAGTTAAAAAACAATGTTTACATGACTTTGACTTAATATTAAACTCCAATTTATTTTATTAATTATTGGTTTTGAGAATTTTTTTGTTTAACTCCTTAAAATATGCAATAAGTAATAATAATTAATAAAACAGTTTAAACTGTACTGCTTTGTTTTAAATACTCTGAATTTTCCAAAAATGAATATTAAAATTACTACTTAGATATTTAGTAATAAAATTAACAATAAAAACGATAGGATAAGTTTAATTAAATTATATAAGAATAAGCTGTTTTTCTAAACTTTTATAGGCTAAGATAATTAAGAATGTTAAAAAGCGTAAAATAATGTTTAAAAAAGAAAAAATCATCGAATCACGCATATGCAAACTTCCTTCTCTCTTTTAAGTATCATTGCACGAGTTTGTCAGCGCTTTAAATCTACGGATCAAACCATAGAATTTTTTCAAATTTTAAATTACTATAAAATATGTTTAGAATGTTAATCTATACTTAGTATAATATAATAAAGAGTTCTATTAATATATTGCATTTTACAAATATTATATTTAAATAAATAAATATAAAATATTATTCAATAAATATTCACAATTTATTAATTTTTTAAAAAAAACATAAACTTAAATTGACTCAGATATCAATTTAAAATATTTTACTTTCAAATAAAAAGGTTTTTATTTTCTAAAAGATTCCATTACAAATTTTATTTCATAATAGGGTTAATAATTGTTTTTTTAAATATTTCTTGTTTTTTATTACACATATTTTTTTTTTATTAAACATAAATTCAATACTTTTTTAAATCTTAATTTTGTATAAAAAGCAAAAAAAAATACAAATACTAATAATATAATAAAAGTTATTTAATAATTTTTTTTTTCCAATTTTCTTTACTGTAAGATTTGTACTCATATAATAGAATACAACTCATAATCTTATTGCAAATTCGGATTCAAATTACTTATAATATACTTAAGCTCTGTAAACTAAATGAAATATATTAAGAGTTTCCATATTAAATAATTATTATAAGTAATAACTTATAATAATAATTATAATTATTTAATTTTGAAACAGTGTTACCAAATTTTATTTTAAAAAAATTCATTGTGATTACTTAGTGATTACAAGATGCAGTAGTTAGTGTTGAAAACATTTTTTTGAAGTCTGATATGACTGCGATGATAACTGCGGCTCACAAATTTATTAGTATTGTTATAAAACGTGGAAGGCTAATGTAATAATAAGTTATGTAAGTTATTTTAAAAAAACCATTGTGATTACTTAGTGATTACAAGATGCAGTACTTAATTTTGAAATACTTCGTTGAGATCTATGATAACTGCGCTCAGAAATTCATCAGTATTAATATAAAACTTGGAAGGCCAATGTAATAATAAGTTATATAAGTTATTTTAAACAAACCATTGTGATTACTTAGTGATTACAAGATGCAGTACTTAATTTTTAAATACTTCGTTAAGATCTATGATAACTTCGGCTCAGAAATTTATCAGTATTGTATTAAACGTGGAAGGATTATAATAAGCTAAAAATAACGCTGTTTATACTAAAAGTTACCCTGCAATGTATATAACTAATTTTCATTTTATTTCCTATAAGTATGCAAAATTTTCCTTGATAATTTTTAAATTGAACTTTCATTATAAAATTAAAATTCAAGTTTGAAGTTAAAAATTAAATATTTCTAAATAAAAACATGAAGCTATGAATTTATTAAAATTTACTTTGCAGGGTAAAAAGATTATTTTTAATATTATTAAAAGATCTTATTGAAAGAAGATTATTTCTTGAATTTTAATTATATGGCAACACTTTTCTGGTATCAAAAAAAAACGTAAACCAAAAATGACATGTGGAAACAAAACTGTTTGTATGTACAAATAATAATAACAAAAAAAATAACTTTAAATTTTTTTGCAAAACGTTAAATATGCGTTTTTTAATTTAATTTTTTGTATAAATTTTTTACTTTTCCTTTTTTAATTTTTTTTTTTTTTTTTTTTTTTTGAAATTCGATACTCTAAAAGTTTTTTTATTTAACAAAATCCACCAGTGATCTACAATTCATTATATTATATATATATATATATATGGAGTAAAAAGAATTAAATTATAAAAATTTTGTAATCATTAAAAACCAATGAAGAAGTTGACGATTAATAAAGACGATATTTGATTCAATGAATTATAAATAAAATAAAAAAAAACCATTAAATGAATAAAAAATTACAAAAAAAGAAAGAGAAAGGTAATGAGAGATTGAATAAAAAATGCGATAACTAAAGTTTAGTACTCAGATTGCAATAAAAATCAATGAGTTTTTTAATTTAATTTTTTTTTTTTAAATAAAGTAAATGCTTTTATTCAAATAAATATGATTCCTTGAATACTATGGGATACATATTACCACATACACATAAAAAAAGGAACAAAACATTTTTTAAATTGGTTCATTATAAGCTGATTATTCAATTATAAAATCTTGAACAAATACAAGTAATTCTGTAATTACTTTTTATTGAATCCTTTACCTTGCTTTGTAATTGCTATATTAGTAACTAAGTAATTAATTTTTTTTCTAGTTATTTTACGATTTGAATTTAAAATTCATTTCTAGTACTTTTCATTCAGTAATTAAATATTTTTTCTAAAATTTATCTTCAATTTTTCAAATAGTTACTTCTTAAAATTTGAAAGTAATCAATTGAATATAAGTAAAAAATTCCAAAACAAATTATATTAGATTTTAAATATGCATTATTATAATTTTGACTATATTAAAAATGAACTTTAATTTTTCAAAACAAATACAAACACAATTTTCATTTCATTACAAATATTTTGTACTGTGTATTAAAAATTAATTGATTTAAGAAAATGAAAAATTGTACTCTTAATTGAAAATAATATTTTTATACTTTATACTTAAGTACTTACAAGAGTTTTTGTAGTTAAAGAACTTATATTTCTTTATAATTAGTCTTTATTTTTTCTTTGTTCTTTAATTGGAAGACTTAAGAAGTCATTTTGTTCAAAACACATGTTGTTTGTGAAAATTTGATGCAAAAAAAAAACTGAAAGTACTTGTTTTTATATCAAGTACTTACATACATTTTTTAATAAATTTCTCTCATAAGTTCATTTCAATTGTTTTTTGAACCGGAACTTTTAATTTAGAATAAAACTTTTGATAACTTCTGTCTGCCTCTTAATTAAGATTACTTTTATTCTTTGAAGCTCCTTACTTTCTTGCGTTTGTATTATACAGGAATCTCAAGAGCGCTGTAATTGCATACAAAGACAATGTAATTACATCTAACTAAGTTAAACAATTTGTCTCAAAAATAGAATTGGAAACCACATGATGTTTGGTTTTGTAGTTAATTTATTTGGTTTGTTAGTCAAAAGATCCAAATTATTTCATAACTAGAGTGTACTGTATTAATAAAATATTTACTTTAAAGTTTACACTAACAAATACTTAAATTTAACTACTTTTAAGTTTTTTTTTGTAATTAAAAAAATTTAAAAGTATATACAAAATTTGAAATGATTGTTTAAAATACAATATGAGTATATTTATAAATAATATAAAAATTTTTGTATCTTAAGATACAAAAAATTTGAAATTTAAACCAAAAACTTTAAAAGTAACTCCGGAAAAAAAAAAAAACATGAAAGAAATTGAAAAAAAAAAAAAAATAATTAAAAAAAAAAACCTAGATAGTAATTGAACACTTTTTAACAAATATGACACTTTATTTAATAAAAAAAAAAAAAAAAATGAGTGTAGATGAGTTGGTTTTGGGGCGCCATAACATATTATCATATTTTTCAATGAAATAACTTAATTTTTTTGGTTTTTGTCTTTCCACTTCATCTTCTGTATACTTCATTTTTATAATTTTTATTATATTTTAGTTTTATACAATAATTTTTCTTTAAAGGGGTTTTTAAGCAAATGAGCCGAAATTACTTCATCAAATTTATTTAAAACATTCAACAGTTTCATATTTATTTGTTTTAATTATTACTTTTTTTTTTATGTCTCCTTCTTTTCATTCTCAAGTTGGATAGTTGGTCCATTATCGCATTGGGTTCGAATTATAACACAAACTACTTAAGAATTAACAAACTTAGTTGATTTTATATAAAAGAAGTGGCCGGTTCACGTTGTTAAAGAAATCAGGACACAACCAACAAGTTATTCAAAATTATTATTAATTGTTAGATTTTAAGTCTAAATTTTGGATTCTAATCATATCTATCGAACAGATATTAATATTTGGATTTAGTTTGGTATTATTTTGAATTTGAAAAACTAAACCTCTTACTAAAAATAACTGCAAGTTCCTATTAGATTGTACACAACACGATTTTTAAAAATTATCAGTTTTTCCAAAATACGTTCTTATTGTAATAAGGTAATTAAGGATTCCCATATCTATTTATTACCTAAATATAATATTACTCCTTCATTGTGAATTAATTAGTAATTAGTTAGTAATTCACAATAACACAGTATTTTTCGAGTACAAGCAGTATTTTCTGAGTTCAGTTCTGAATATTTTAGGGCTAATAATGGAAGAGTACTCACCAAATAAATAACTGAATACTGTATTAATTAATTTTTCAATATAAATGTGTTTTCAGTTATCAGTTAATTGGCAAAAGTATTATTACAAATGGGATATAACTAAAAATTACTGTATCCGTCAGTTTCTTTCAATTTTTTTTTTAATTCATACTTACATACACTCAGTGCTTTCAAAAACTATTTTGAAAATAGAAAAGACTGATGATAAAACTGATAATGTGTACACCGCCTAAGAAAGCATACCAGATTCTATTGTAATTAATTACAAGCACCAAAACCGTTGTTCAAATGCTAAAATACACAATATTTGATATTTCAAAACATATGATATGGCCTGTTAAAAAGGGCAGTAATGTCACAACAATAGCTGAACGAATATTGATTCATTCCTTTGAAGAAATGAGTTTTTTTTTTTTTTATTTGATAAAACTTATGTGAAGGAATGGTATGTCTATAGACTAGTTAGAAGATCAAGTAAATTTTATATTAAAATCTCTTATACTTATATGCTAATCACTTATTACTTATAAGAAATGAAATTCTAGAACAATCTAAAAGTAGTAGAGTTGTTGAAACAGTAAGTAACTATAATTGAACTAAACAACGCAGTAGTTAAAATCCAAAAATGCAGTGGAATCAGCAGAGGTTTAAAGAAAATTAAACAATTAATAAATTAACTCAAGATTTTTCAACTAAAAAGAAGGAGCGCAACTGCTGCTCATCCCTATACGGTTTAATTAACCAGGTGGTGAAACACAGCTTATGGTAATTCGTTTATTATGTGATCACCATGCATATGGAACCATATTCCGTTAAATGTGTTCCCCAAAGTTGGTAATAAAAAAACCAATTCTCCATTATCATTTTACATCCTTATCAAATGCTAAAATACACAATATTTGATATTTCTAAACATATGACATGGCCTGTTAATAAAAAGAGCAGTAATGTCACAACAATAGCTAAACGAATATGGTCACTTTAATAATAAAAAAACCAAAAATTTTATATGAGAAAACATTTAAATATTCAAGTTCAATTTTTTTTTTTGTATTTTATAAGACAAAGATTATCAAATCATCATCATTATTATCATTAATATTTTTTTTTATTATTATTATAATCAATTTTTTTCACTTTTCAGCATATAACCGGGTAGCAATATTGTACCTATATTTATATATATATATACCTATATATATATCAAAACAACAACAACAAAATTGAATTGGATTGGATTGCATTGTGGAGATGTGAAACATTTAAATTTAAAAATGCAGAAATTCTTTTTGTTTTTCTTTGGTTCTTGGGTTCTTCTTCATCTTCTTCTTTTTGGATCATTTTCCTATACGATCTTTAATTCTTGTATACATATACATTAATATATATATATACACAATTTTTTTTTAAAATTATGAATATGAATGAATGATTTTTTAAAGAGATATTAAATAAAAAAATAAAACAACAACAAACATACATAAATAACAATGATTTTGAAAAAAAAAAAATAAATAAAAATGTATCTATAGATTGGTTAAGAATAAACCGGCCGTCGCTTTGTATGATTATGGTGATGATCAAACCATTAGTGAATTTTTGGGAAGATTTCGTTTTTGATTTTTTTTTTTTCTGAATTTGAAACGGTGATGATGATGGAAATATGGATTTTTTTTTAAATATATATATAATATATGTGTATATTAGTATAATAATTTGTTGTTGTTTTTTTTTAAGATGTTTTAAGTTTATTTAATAAAAATTATTCCCACGTTCCCAGTTTATATACACGTTTTTAATTTTTTTTTTTTTTTTTTTTTTTTTAAGGATTGGACCTCAGGAATTGAGAATGGAATTTTTTAAATGTGTTTACATGCATAAATAGATCAACAATAAAAAGACAAATAATTTTGGTGAATTTGTTCAATATATGTAAGTATGTATATATGTGTGTAATAATATCTGTTAGATTTAAATCTTACCTGGAAAACTAAGTGAGAATAAAAGAATTAATATATGTGTTATTTGAAAAAAAAATGTGAATCAGGGTCTTTATGTATTTTAATATTAACATTTAATCATTTAATACAAGAAATTAAGTCTGGAATTGGTTTTTGGGGTATATAAATCTTAAAAAAACGTTCTTTTTTTTAAATACCTACCTATTAATTCTTTAAATAATATTTTGAAAAAAATATTTTTTAAGTTTTTAACACAAAATTTCATTTCAAACTAATAATCATGAAAAAAACCCTTAAATTTATAATATCAAATCGAGATACATATATATATTAATCACTTAAGTGATTTATTAATTGTCTTTTAGCAAAAAAATTTTGGATAAATATAACATTGTTGAATCACCTCATATCATACAAGTATAAATGCTAAACAAAGAACTTTGTATTACCCCAAGGCTACTTAAATAAGTTCTAAGCTAAATCAAAAGGGTTTCAACCAATTAAATGAAAAACAGGATTTTATATTATACACAGGAACTTTATGTATTAAAAGCTGCAGTATTCAACCTGTACCCAAATAACTCACTTGTATATTTGAATTTTGTGGAAAAGTCATGAGTAATGAAGAATGATTTGTTTAACAAATTACATAAATGAAACATCCTATATATGATGAAATATTTATAAAAAAAATTGGAGATCTATAGTAGATTCACTCCTTTGAAGAAATGACTAATGTAGTAAGAATTTCCAGTTTTATTTTTTATTTTATAAAACTCATATGAGGGAATGTGTGTATGTCTATAGACTAGTTAACTATAATTGAACTGAACAACGATTTAGTTAAAATTCAAAAATGGAGTGGAATCAGCAGAGGTTTAAAGAAAATTAAACAATTAATGAATTCACTCAAGATTTTTCAAATAAAAAGAAGGAGCGCAACTGCTGCTCATCCCTATACGGTTGAATTAACCAGGTGGTATAGCACAGCTTATGGAAATTACCCAAACTTGGTAATACATATGTGCAGGATTTCGAAAAGTTTAAGAAGAACATTAGCACCTTTCTACTAAATATCCCATCAAATTTTCTCCATTCCACAAAATCCAATTCTCAATAACAATTTCATATCCTTGTTCTCGGAACCAAGCTGTACATTTGTATCACAAGTCTTATCCCAAAGTTTGGTTCAAAAAGGGTTTTGGTTTTGGTGTTTTAAAGTTGCACATTATCTGTAGGAACTTCGCACCATAGGTAGCCTTCGGGAATTTTCATATCCCTGGTAAAAACAAACTTAGAAGCAAATTTTAGATTAATAAGTCATTCGAACAACTTACAGGAAGTCCAATAGGTGGCCTTCGAAAATTTTCATATCCCTCGTTAAATAAAAAGCTCAGAAGCAAATTGTAGATTTATTAATAATCAGAACAATATAGAACTATTTTATCAATTCTATTCCAACTTTTATACTTCAGCGATTAGCTTACAACTAATTTTTGATCAAATTTTATTTTATAATTTAATTGAAAACTAAATTTTGTTTAAATAAAGTAAAAACACTCCATAAATACAATTCTTTTATAAATATTTTGATTATATTTCTTTTAGGTAAGTATCCAAAAGGCAATGTAACTAAATATATGTTCCTAAATTTCATTATTATTGCGTTTTTCTATAAATCGGATTTATTTCCTATAATATAATAAATTCCAAAAATCATTTTCTTATTCTTATTTTTTTTAGTTCCGGTTCCTTTTTTTACACAAAAAAAAAAAAAATGGAAAAACAAAGGGATTTAATTTCATGCAAGAATGATAAAGATAAATGATTATTATGGTTGTATATAGGTATTTTTATATCTATTTTATTTCAAATAACCCTTAAAATGAACAACTTAGATAATTTTTTTTTAGAGTTGTAATAAGACACATAAACTATATGCTGGCTATAAAGTCTTTCTTCTTCTTCTTCAAAAAAGGGATTATCTAAAGGTGTGCCTCTGAATAGGTTTTTTTTTTTTATTCTTTTTACATGCAATAGAACAGACCAGAAGATGTGCAAAAATATTGTAAATTTTTTTTTGTATCTAATAGATTTTTTTTTTGTATTTCTGATGTTTGTAATTTTTATTTTTTGCAAATATTTTTTTTATAATTCTAAAAGAGAAAAATATTATATTTTATTATAAAACTTTATATACAAAATAAGTAAGTTTGTACAGTACTCCTGCCACACACGGTAAACGGCGAGATTACACATTCAAATACTTCTTAAGTCTAATTTAAAAGTTAATAACAAGAGAGTTAAGAAAGTTGGAGCCACCGTCAAATATTTATCAGTTCGAATAAGTCGTATTTAAAACTTGAAGACTGAACAGTATTACTACACATCTCTTATCATAGTTAAACCTAATATGTGTTTAAAAAACTCTATATATAATTTCGTCTTATGATTAGGTTAAACGAGGCTCAAAAAAATTTAATATTTGAGTTATTATTTAATAAGCGCTTAAAGAAATTTAATAGTTATTCATAGATATTTATCTACTTAACTCTAGACGACACTTTAAGACACTTTTAACTGGCTATGAAGTACACTCTAAGTCTTCGAGCACTCTAATTAATTTTAGATTGCACTCTAAGACAATATTATCTAACTCTACATTACACTTTAAGGCTTCGAGCACGCTTTACTTATTCCAGATGACACTTTAAGACACTTTTACCTAACTCTAGATTACATACAAAGTCTTTGACCACGTTTAATTAATTCTAGATGGCACTCCAACACATTCTTTTCTAACTCTAGATTACACTCTAAACCTTCGAGCAAGCTTAACTAACTTTAGATAACAATCTAGGGCTTCGCGTACACTTAGTTAACTTCAGATGACGCTCTAAATCATCGAGCACTCTGATAACGCTTAACTAACCCTCGATGTCATCCTAAGGTAGTCTTATCTCATTCTACATAGCACTCTAGGACTTAGAACCCGCTTAACTAATTGTAGATGACACTTAATGGCGCTCTTACCTAATTGTAGATGACACGCTCTTTTTTATTCCCTACGTAAGGGGGATAAAACCTAAGTACTTATGTTCAATATCACCATTTATATTCGACACTTATTCCACACAGAGAACAAATTTCGTCGTACAAAAAAATGGTATTACAGTACTTTCAAATTACCTTTTTTAAATTAAATCTGATCTGGTCTTGTCTGAACTGGATATATTCATTTTATTCATCAACGTCATCATTCACTTTGATAAACTAAGTATGTATATATATACCAAGTAATAATAAACGTACGTATACATACTGTGACGGAAATAGAACATTTTTTTTTGTTTTTTACTTATAGTCAATTTAATTTCAAAAGTAGGGAAAAAAAACTTTGAGAAAATTACCTTAAAGGTATAGTAAGGTAAAGTAAAATACAAAAGAGTGCTGTTGGAATGAATGAATGAAATATTAGATGTGTGTTATTAAAGTTTAAATATACATTCTGCCGTCCTAAGAAAGAAAGTCGTTTCTACATTTTTTTGGTTTTAGCTAATTTAACTTTTAGTATTTTATATTCGAGCATCGCTATTTTGAATAATTTTTGAATTTTTGAAAAACAAATATGTTAAATAAAGAAAAACAATTTTTTTGAGCTTACTAGAGATAAGATAGTATTAGGCGTTCATAGTTAATTTGGACATACGACTTTTTTGCTAAGCAATACTACATTTATTAAGTTATTAAAGCTTAGTTAAAAGGAACACCAAATTAAAAATAGATTAACAAAATTTTATTGATTTGCAACGAGATATGAGACATTTTTTCTTAGTACAAAGTTATGAGACATTTATCTGATGTCAAATATTCCATTATCCTAAAAATTCGCTTTTGGCGCTTACGACTTTTTTCCTTAGCACGGCAGCATTTATATAACTAAAACTATATTAGGTATAGAACATGATTATAGTTTTACTTCTTTACGTTTCTTTAAATTAAATATTTTAATTACCTTAAACTTTTATTAAAATAAAAGTTCTCTTTTTAGCACATTTTCAAAAAATTTTGTAAAAATGTGCCTATATGGCTTAATTTTGTTCATCCGTCCGTCCATTTGTTTACAAAACTTTTACACTGTTTGAAATAGAGTAAAGAAATTTTAACCACGGGTAGATATTACAAAAACAATTATTTCATATACGATAAGAAAAATTTATTTCTGTAGCTCCACCCGTTACGGAGCTACAGCCCCCCAAAGTTGGAAAAAACCCCATTTTTAAATTGTTATAACAAGAGTTTTGTTAACTGTTTTTTCAATCTGAAAACGGCAAGAAATAGCTGGTTTTATAAACTTTATAAATTTTTAAAAGGCAAATGTTTAGGGTTGCCATATGGTACTAAAATTTACAATTATGCAAAACTCTTTTTAAACGGTTCAAGCTGTGGTCTTGAAATTTTGGGAGAAGTTAAATTTTCAGGGAGTCAGTCAATTTTTTTGTCACGTGCCCTGTTTAGGAGATATAAGGGCTCGATAATTCAATTTTAGATATTTTTAAACACCTGTATTATTGATTTATATATTTCTATAAAAATAAATGATAAAATACTCAGTAAGAAACCGTAAATAATTTTTGAAAATGTGCTTTTTAAAAACCCTTGGTTTTTTTCTCACTTTTTTTATTTTATTTATTATTAATTGAATCGTTTTATGCAAAATGTTTATAAAAACTAAGTATAAGTATATAATATAATAAATTTTATTACTTTTTAATACCATTTCTTTCTGCATGTATTTAAGCATTTTATACACAAATTAATTAATTTCATTATTTTATTCTGTGAAACAGGATATTGATTAATTATATTTTTGCATTTTTATTTTTGTATAATTTGTTAAAATATCATTTCCGTTTTATTAATTAATTAAAATTCAAAAAATTTAAATTTAAATTTTATAATTGTTTGAATTCCTGTTATTAACACACGCATCAAAATCCCTAAAATTAAAAATCAAAAAAAATTCAATGAACTTTAAATAACATGAGGTTATGCGAAATTAAATAAAAATGGTTTTGCAAAAAATTTTTTATTATTCCGAAGTCACAATGAAATTAAAATCCCATAAATACCAATTACTATTCATTTCTAATACAAATGGAATTAATAATATTGAAAATCTTAAGTATTCTGTTCTTAAAAACAATATGGGGACAGAAGGAGTTTAAAACATAATTCTATTAAAATAAATATGAATAATTCAAATAAAGTGCTGATATGTTTATTGAGTTGACAACATAATTTAAATGACCTTTTTTTGATTAGTTCTTTAACTTTTGCTAAAAAATTAACTTTAGGACAGACAGAACGTGTTTTTAATTTTAAGTACTCATTCTTTTTTTTTATTTTAAATTTTGATTTCTATAAAATTCGAATAAATTTTATTTAGGATTTTACCTTCATAACTTCCTTCCTTAAGGTCACCAAATTCAATTTTTTAACGAATAAAAAATAGTAGTATTCAAAGGTATTGAGGTCAATGAAAAAAACTAATAATTGTATGGTTAGTGCGATTACTGATTACAAAACAGTGACATTTCTATTTTCAACTTTTGAAATAAACAAAAAAAAATTGCATATCCTTGAGGCTTTTATACTGTACATGACATTTGACACATTCAACTGCAAAATTTAAATTAAATTAAAATTGAATTAAATACTTTTTAAAATTAACCAACTACTTTCAATTATGGATGGAATGCAAGTTAAAGTACTCAAAATTTAATTAAAGACTTAAAAAAGTAAATGGAATCTTGTACGAAAAGAAGCCAAAGATGATTAAATAATCAAAAAAAAAAAATAATCATTAAATATTTCTATTTTAAGTACTTAAAATTATGTACGGGTACCTTTAACAGTATTTCAATTCCAATTCAAATTTCAAAATCAAAAATATAAGAAAATTAAATTTAAAAATTTAATTGAAATTGATTAAAAAAAATAAAATTTATAATTTATAAAATTAAAATAAATTAAAATTGATTGTTGAAACAATCATCACTTATATCCACTTACTGTGTGCACAAAAATATTGTATAAGTACTTGTTATAATTTCTTTAATTCAATTTTCAAGTACTTTTTTGATATATGTTTAAATATTTTTTGTTTTTATTTTATTTTTTTAATACTTTAATCGCCCACTGTTGCGCTTTTCAAACAGTTTTCAACAAATATTAAATTAAAAAAACTTAAATTATATTAAATTACAGACAAAATTAAATTGTAAGTATTTTGTCGCTCTTTCAATTGCAGTGATTTGTATTTTATATTAACGGTTTGAAAACCTTTAATAAATTACAATATTGTAATTGAATATAAAACAATGGTAAAGGTTCAAGAGATCTTAAAAACATTTTTATATAAAGAATTAACATTTTTATTAGTTGTTTTAATCAATTTTAAAACTCCCATTGCACTTTTATCGAAATTTTGATTGAGCTTCGTTATATATTTTGTATTTTTTATATATAGGTACTTATATAGTTGTTGTTCAAAGTTGGATTTTTATTATTCAACTTTCAATAGTTTAAGATCAAGTTTTTTTTATTTACGTAGTTGAGGACTCTATAGACATATATCTTTATACTTTGTTATTGGGTTAAAGGCATATAATTGGGCTCAGTATGCTTAAATCCATATTTTTTCTTTGAAAAGTCAGTTTAGAGTTCAAGTACAATTTCATACCTTGGACGTTTTATCTGAGCATAATTAAGAGTTCTATTATACATTATTGTATATTGGTAAAATCAAAACTTTTATATAGTTTTCAAATACAAGTCCAGAACTCATTATTCGAAATCATTTCAATAATAGTAATAAATCGTATTTAGAACTTCAAAATGTGCAATATAGTTTCTTTGCGGAGCTTACTTCTTAGATGTTACTTTTTAGATTAGAATTTACGCGGCCTTAAAAATTTTAAATTATGAGGTTATATAGACCTCCTTCTATGGAACCCTTTTTTTGTTCGCCTGGAAATCCTTTATGAACTCCAGATCTATGAACCACTGTGAATCTCTTAACGACTATGAAGCTTAATAACTTGACTAACCATTTATTATACATCTGGAACTCCACAGCACCAGGTCGTCTATCAATTATTGAGAACCTCTGGACAACTTTTATAATAGATGTTTATCCATATATCTATTTTACTTAAAACAAATCGTTTCCAACTGTAAGTACTGTATATTGAATACAATTACTTATTAAAAACAATTTATAAGTATGAATCAATGAAACTATACCTATTAGAACGAATTTCTATAAATGTTTAATATTAACCCCTTAAGAAAATAAATATATTTATAGATCTAATAATAGAAAAAAAAACTCCTTGTACATTTATTCAAATTTAATTCAAAAATAAAAAAAAAAAAACAAACTGTCACATTTTATTTCTCATCAAATCCATCAAAATCAAAAATCACCACCCGCATTTCTTCCACACTTTTGATATTCTGAAATTTTTGATCTTTATTTAATTTTTGTTTTTTTTTTTTTTGTAATTAAAGTGGTATCAGTAGTAACATTCTTCAATTGTTTGGGTTGAGAAAATTGGTTTTTTCTTTACTTTAACCATATATGTAAATGTATATATATACATGTTTTCCTTTGGTAAAGTAAAATTGATTGAAATTTCCTCGAAATTCATTTCAAAATGAAAATAATAAATCACTTTTTTTTTAATACATTTATGGAGCACATATGTGTACACTTACATATTTACATATTCATATATGAATGTACAATACATATAAGTATATAGGTATTTATATGAAACTAAATAAAGTACATATTTACTATTTTTAAAAATTCATTTATTACATAGTAAGTACTTATTAAATATGTATTGTAATTTGTACTTAAAAAAAAAATAATGTAAGTACCTTATGTGCTAAATAGAATATATTAAATGTCAAAATGACACGAAAATCAAAAAGTAAAAATAAACAAAAACAGAGAAGAAAAATTTTTAGGAAAAGTGAGGAAACTAAAAATGTGATGTTTTTGTTGATGTGATGTTAAATAGAAAAAAAAACCTTGGGAAAAAACGCAAAACAGCGACCCCAAGTGCAAGTTTTATATGTTTTATCTACAAAAAAAAAATGTAATATAACAATGAACCCTTTTTTTTTATTTGTTTGATTTGTATCTTTTTTTAATTCTAAAACTTTCATTTTGGGTATGGGGATCTAGTCAGCAATTTTTCATTAAAAAAATATTCAAACTACAGTATAATTGAAGAATGGAAAATGTTTGTTTTTTTAATTTACTGTCAGTTTTAAGATGGAAGACATTGTAATGAGGAAATGTAAGCTCGGGAATTTTTTTTATTTAATTTCATTTTTGGTGTTAAATAATTAATTTATTCTATATACTTAGTTGTTGTATGAACCTTAAAAGTATGCATCACTTATACAAGGTTTACTGGGTTGATGGACTGATGCTTGTGTAAGCGACATGTAATTGATATATATAAGTAACCAATGTAGACATGTATAAATGTAATAATAAATTTTGACAATAGTGCATAAACTTTCAATAAATGAACATTAATAATTAAACTAAAGTATTTTGATTATAATAAATACAACAAAAGTTACTTATTTTAATGAAATTATTTCATTAATTTATTAATTATTTCAAGTACTTATATAGCTAGTGATTGGTTTACTTACAACATTGGTCATCCCAAATAAGGATAGGTCACAATCTCAGAAAATTTTCAAACCGGATAGCCATATAGGTCCTGGGAACTCTCAACGAACGAGAAATATTGGTAAACCTAAGAACACATGGTGCAAAACATTAGTTTAAGAAATAGCCGGATAGGTTCTGGAAAATAACTTTCAAGGGAAGAGAAATATTGGTAAACCTAAGAACACATAGTGTAAGATAGTAGTTCGAGAAATAACACAATTGTCCGAGACAAATAAAAGTCATAACACTCCCAAAGTGAGAAGAAAGGAATAAAAAATAACTGTTGTTTCACTTTTAGTATAAATATCAATATTTCACCCAACTAAATTTTAAATTAAGTTTTAAATAAAATTTGATGTCTTAGAAATTATTTTACGATTTATAGGACGGCAAAGGCGTATAAAAGAAGGTATAAATAAGGTAGAATAATAAATTTGAGGAATTAAGGACAGATAAATTATCAAATCAATATTAGAAATTCCTATGAATATTAGGGAATACATTCTTATTTATTTATTTATTTATTTGTAGTACCAGACAATATCGTAAAAATTGCCTGACAATATTAATCCTTTGCTAATTTGACATTTGAACTTTTAATTAAATTATTTTAATATACACTATATTTTTTTATTAGATATGATCCGACCAGGATTTAAACCCGAGACTTTTCAATTGAAAAGCCGCCAATTTACCACTGAATTATCGGTCAGATAAATCCGTTCTTTAAAACTACAAAAATAGTTACTTTCCATATTCATATTTTTATCTTAGTTCTTAATTTGGCCTAGATTAAAAATTTCAATACATTTATTCAATTATCTGCTCTCCATTCCTCAAATTCTTATTCTACTGTATTTATACCCCTCAATTCTACATTTTTGCTTTCCTATATTTCTTAAAATAATTTCTAATCTTCTAGAAGCTGATATTTTTGATTTTGGAACATTCCAATCATATCATTACTAGATTTTTTTTTTAACTTTAATTCCCATTCATGTATATTGTATAGTTGTCAATTATTTAATTGATAAAATTATTAGACAAGAAAATTAAATTCCTTTGTTGTACCTAGGTATGTATCGAAATTTTCTCAGACTTCAATTTTTCAAATTTTTTTTACTTACATGACTTTTTGTTTCTTAAGGTTTTCCTTGATTTTTTTTTTATTTAGATTTTTATTTTCAAACTTAATAAATACATAATAAGTATATGTGTAAGTATGTAGAGTTATGCGTTTTGTTTAAATGTACTTATTATATAAACTATTATGAAATATCGTAATTCATATGAATGACATATTCTTTTTTATTTATACATTCCAAAGACAAAAAAAAAACAAAACACATATGTTTATCCACAATGTGACCTGCAACCATGTATCTAAGGTAAAACAACAATAAAAATAGAAAAACATTAAATAAACCTTAAAGTATATCAATGTGATTCTTATCTTCTTTTTAGATATTTATATTGTTATAATTTTCTTATTATTTTTCTAACTAACTTTACATATACGAACTTTATTGTTCGAGTGATATACATAACTATACATTTTAATTCATTTAAAATTGTTATAAAGTATATTATCAATGTAAAAATAACAATAATATAATATTTTTATAATAAAAATACTGTTTACCCCTGTAAGTATGCAAACATGTTTTTTTTATATTATAAATTATTTCTACTGTTATGAACCTATTTTTTAAGTGCCAATGTTTGAATTTTGAAATAAATTCATAATTTGAAAGTAAAACAAGAAACTAAGCGCTATTTAGTGTCCAGATGCAGTTTTAATAGTTGAAACATTTTTATAGTTAATTTTTTGGAGCGCTTACAGTTTTTGTATATCGGGTACTGGTCACGATTATCTCGAGACTCTTTCTTGTAAATATGTGATAAAAAATTTTATTTGTTTAGGTATGCCCATTGTTAAACTGCCCACTGTGGCGCTTGTGGTATATTAACAACGGTATTTGGTATCTATCCCGGCCTCTTCCAACTTGTATTGCCAAAATTGCTTACTAAGTGGTTGTTTTCTTTTATTCACATTACTCAAGATGTCTCTAACAATTTGGATGTTTTTTAACTCTCTGTATGCCAAAATTGCCTACTAGGTGGTTGTTTTCTTTTAGTCACATTACTCCGCAAGATGTCTCTAACAACTTGGATGTTTTTTTAACTCTCTGTATGTATACAAGTAATTCATATTTTTATATCAACATTACAAATTTTTATTATTACACAAATAGTTACTGGAATCTTATATCACAAGACAAAGTTATCATGTCTATTTAGATCTTAAATAACAGACAGACCATTAAACTTCAAACTAGTTGTTTAAAAAAAAATAATAATAATAATAATAATAAGTGTAAGCGTAACCTTTGCTTCTTACTATTCTATTTTTTTTTTTTTTTTAAAAAGTAAGTAAGTAAAGAAAATTGTATAATAGAAGGGGACAACCTTAGTAAAATTTTTTTACTTTTGAAAACAATAACCACCAAACAAATAAAATATAAATAAAAAAATATTACAATAAATGTAAATAGAATAAAAGTAAGTAAGTAAATAACTTTATGGTTACTATGATGATATTAAATGATGATAATAGTTAATCACTCATATTCATATGCACAATTTATTTACATATATATATATATGCTTTTATTTAAATATATGTAAAATGTAGAGAAAAGAAAATTGTTATACTTATGTGAAGATAACCTTTATGATTTCATAAATGAAAACAAAAATTAAACGAAATTCCGAATTCTTTTAAACTAAAAAAAAAAACGAAACAGCACACAACAACAACAACAGCAACAAAAACAACGTAACATAACATACCAAACGCATCATATATTCATTTATTTATATGTACTTTATATCTATATATACACATATTATGTATACAAGTAATAAAGGTATATTTTAATATATATAACACATGACATTGCTATTGACTTAGGTATATATATATATGTTTATAAAATGTATTAAATGCCTAAATTCATGACAACAAATAAAAAAAATAAAAAATAGAAAGAGATAAAAGGTCGAAAGAAAGAAAAGAAAAAGGTAAAACATACTTTATAACTATAAAAATATAAAAATCAAAAGTAAAAATGAGATAAGAAGTCAGTAAGCAAAGCTGATGAAAAATTATATTTATAATAAAAAAAAAAGAAAAATTAAAAAAATACACAAAATATAACTGAGAATAAGTATAAGAACGTTTATCATCTACCGACGTACCGAAAGATTCTCGAAGACATCGACCAAATCTGATTCATATCACACAAAATATAAAATGCTATTTTAAAATTTAATATTGAACTACTTACAAAACCATAATATAAATACGTATATATATATATATACATAGTAGTAGTAGAGTATATATATATACACTTAGTTATCGAAAAATGCACAATCGTTTCAATATTCAGGAACAAAATAACAAAAACGAAACAGAACAGAATAGAAGAAGATGACTAAAATATTTTCTGTCCCTTTCTATCTTTCAATTTTAATGTTTCAGTGATTTTTATATTTGTTAAATTTTAGAGACTTAAAGTCCACTAAAACATTTTTTTAAAAAACTTTTTATCTTAATTTTTCCTTCCTTGTCTTCTTCCTTAGATTCTAATGCAATCTTTATTTGTTGAGATTATTGGCATTTTATTTTACTCCTGATGCTTCTTGCATCCATACTCTATTAAGTAAAGTCGTTCACTTCTTTAAGATAAACTGAAAATCTTCTTATGCAAGAACGCAATATATCGAAGTGTTAAAATGTGAAATTGAAAATAAAAAATAAAAAAAATATTAAATATAAAAATTAGAAGTTGATCTCATCTAAACCTTAACTATATACAGGGTGTTTTTTAATTAAGTGCACTGCTAAAAATTGTTAAAATTTCAACGTGTTTTAAATTTAAAAGCTCCCTTTTAAGTTTCGAAAGTTCTAAAAGATAGAAAATGAATATTAAAAAAATTTTTTAAAAGTATGACCCAAAAAAAAACATTTAAATTTCATTTAAACTCCCATATCTTGGAAACTATGAGAGGCCCAGCTTAGATGCCTCCATATAAAAAATGAGCATATTCAGAAGTATCTATGAATTGGTATATAACATTATTTATAATATAACTTAATTAAGAAACACTCTGTATATAATGAATATATATTATATATATGTATAATACATTATAAGTATATTGATCCCATATTCAAAACAGAAATGTAATCTTAAATACCGCATATAAAAAATAAAATAAGAAATCCATTTCTAAATTATTTAAATCTTAACTACTTCTTAAAAAAAAAAAAATAAAAGAAGTTAAGGTAATCTTAAAAAAAAACAATAAAATATGCACCTCAATATGGTGCAAAAAACCAAAACACCAAACAAAATTAAAAATTTAAAATAAAATTCATTGAAGTCTTTATTAAAACTCATTTATAATTTAAGTTCAAATAAAAGTTTAAATTATAAATTCATTATAGAGTTGCCATTGTCTTAAAGAAATTATTAAATTCAGTTTTTGATAATTTAATTAGTAAACCAAATATCGAAAGACTGAATATAGAAAATTAAACTAGTTTAATATAATTTTCTGGTCTATTTAGTGAAATTTGATGTAAATTAAACACACCTCTTCTATATATGATGCAATAGTTCCAGTATTCAGTAATATACATATTCTAAATCTCGAAAGTTCGGAACTTCACTGCCGAATGTTTTTAACCAATGAAAACCATAGCCATTGTAAAAAAGTATGGCTTTGCCTTTCACCTTTAATACGTAGCATTTGGCTTTGGCAATCATGATTAGGGACGTAATTTTTTGGAATAGGGCTTTGGATTTTCTTTTTCTTATCAACCCCCCTCTCTTAGAATGTTTCGAAAAAGAGTTGTTAATCTTCTTCTGACATTTTTTTTATATATTACATATATACACTATGCAACGAACACATAAGTTTGTATATGGTCACATAATATAGTTATAAATGATGAGCAACTATAACACTTTTCGCTTCAAATTAAAAGAGCTTTGCATATAGGTGTTTAGTTCGTAAGATTAATATATATATATATATATTAAATTAATTGAACTATAAACAATCTGTTCTGTTCTATTATAATAAAATGGTCACCATGTTTCAACTTTAAATTCTTAAAAATATATATACAAATATATATGTATATACATATCTTCTTAATTACCATTAAATCTTTTCACATAGATGTTTTTTTTTTGTTATTTTGTATTTATCTTCAATCCACTTTCTCATAACTTTTTCAGTCAATATATACCTACATATATATACTCATAGCACTCATCTATATATATATATATACTTCTAGATATACTAAATTATATACTTAATAAAATATATATACTTAAAAAATTCACAAAAAGATTCTTCTGGTTGGGTCTAATGGAAAATTAAAAATTAAATGAATATTTTTGTTTTTGCCATTTTAAATTCCAATCTCTCTGTTCTTTATTATTATTCTCTATATATATATGTATATAAATATATATATATATATATATCGCGAAAAAATATATTTTCCATCTTTTTCTTTCATTATTAAATTATCATTATTATTATTGCTTTATTCCTTTTTCAAATCCTTTTTTTTTTGCATTTCAATTCTTTAATTCATAACTTTTTTTTAAACATCTATCCTTTTCTTACATTTTCTATTTCTTTCAGTTAAAAGCAGCAGCAGCAGAGCAGTATTGAAAGTACAGAAGAGAATTGAGATTTGAGAGTTTTATCCAGAGTAGAGTACGTATATAGAAGAGAATTAAATATGTGTAATGTTAAAATGAAAATGCTTTTTTGTCTGAACTGGCCGACAACAATAACAAGAACGACTCAAAATTCAAAAAGATTTTTTTTAATTTGTTTTTTTTTTATTTTTATATTGTGGAATTTTTAATGTACCAAAAAAATACAAAATAAAAAAATGAAACCACCAACTCTAAATTCCAGATTTAAAAAAAAAAAAAAAAATACAAAAAAAAACAAAAAAATCAAAAAAAGCTCTTTAAAACGACACATTTTTTTAATTTCGAGTTCTCATGGTTTTGAGTCATAAATAAAAAAAAAATTCGAAAGTAAGAAAGAGAAAAAATATACGAAATACATTTTTTTTATGAAAAGGTATTAAGTTAGTGCAATGTGGTGTGCAAAATATGTGGTGTATTACCATTTTAAGGTGGTTATATTGTACAAAAAATATATCAGAGAAAATTAAAAAAAAAACTAAAATAAAAGTAAAAATCTGAAATGATGCTGTGGTGCATCCACCACTTTTAATATGTTTTATGCACTTTTTATATTATTTCAGTGGTTTTTGAATTTTTTTGAATTTTTTTTGTTGTTGTCCTAAATAATTATGAGACAGAATTTTTATTAAATTGTTTTTGTTTTTTTTTTTTAATTTTCCTTTGACTTTGATTCTCGGTTTTTTGTACAAGTGTTAAACAAAATGTGAAATCACAAACAAATATTTTCATTAGTTTAAATTTGATATCCATAGTACATTCCTTTCCTTTCTACATAAACATAAAAGTAGGTAAAGTATGGCAAAAATAATCTAGAGCAGTTAAATTGAAACTAAATGTGATGGTTAAAATTTTTTTTTGTAAAACTTACAGTAGAAAATTTTAAAAGTTTCCGTGGGTTTTATCGTCTTTTAGCTGCTCCATATATTAAAATGAGTTCTGCAACTTTTATTACAACTTTTCACGTGTAAGTCAGAAAGTATCACTTTTAAATCAGAAAGTATCAATTGTAATTTATATTAGTGAATTGTAATTCAAAAATTGTCAATTGTAATACAGATTAGTCAATTTTATTTTAGAAATCATAAATTGTAATTCAGATTTTCCAGTTATTTAATTTTGAAATTATCAATTAAAATCTGAAATGCATATAGCGTGGGGCAAAACCATTGATTTCATAAATATTATCGTTTTTGAAATCCTATTAAGGTTTTCTGAATCTCTGAGACTCTCTGAATTAAAGTTGATACTTTCAGAATTAAAATTGGCTAAACGAGCATAATTTGGAAACCACTGAAGATAGAACCTCAAAATTTGGACACAGATGTTTCTTCTTATTTACTTTATGTCCTTGAAATATTGGAACAATTGATCTAGTGGTTTGGGTACCATCCCTAATACTACCAAGAATAAAGTATATTCGATATTAATAAAGATAGCAACTTAAAATTAGGATAAAACATTCAAATTTGGTAGAAGGGTTTACTTTCATCATGTTCCTGAAATGTGAGATCAATTGGAGTAATGGTTCGGGTATCTCCCACGAACCTCCCAAGATCTAATAAGCATATTTTCAAAATTAATAAAGATCTAAGCTATTGCCTATTCTGAATCTGAATTACAATTGATGCTTTCTGAATTACATTTGTAAAAAGTGTAGTAATTGAATTTCTAAACAAATTGACATATTTAAACAATAGATTATGTTATATTAGTCGGGCGGTTCTAAAAGAAGTTATATTGGATAATTGATCTTTTTACTCTGGGCCCAATAGCACTAGCCGTTTTTCAGTAATAAAAAAAAGCAAATTTTTTGAATAAGGTTTTGTTGTACTTAAATCATAAATTAATAGACAACTGGTTAGTGCAATAGCCCTCATCTCAAGACTTTTTGAATCGAAAAAGAATTTGATTTATGAGTAGCCGCTTAAATTGCAAAGTATCCATAAAAGTGAGGGCTCTACATCACTAATCAATATTTTTTTTAGATAAGAGCATGTTGCACCAAAACCACATAATTTATAAGTCAAAAAAGTTTTGATTAGCGCAGCAAATTCACTTATCACAACAAATTAATTAGGTATGTGATTATTAAATTAATGACTAGTGAAATAGGATCCTGAACTCATTTGTTCCCTCTGTCACTATGAGAATACACTTAAATGTTTTAATATAGAATATATTTAAATAATATCTAAGAAATAGTAAAGATGAAACACCTTGATAATAGTAGACACAACATACTCTAATATTGAAAAAAATTTAAAATTTTCATTTGCTTTCAATTTCAAATCTATTCTAGATAAAAAATTTTACCTTTTTACCTTAAACTTTCATTTTCATATTTAAACTCTTTTTTGTTTTTTTTTACTAATCTAACTATTCTCAAGAATCTCAAGCTCAAACATTTCTTTATTTGTTTCATTTCTACGAATGAAAATATTTTCTAAATATTTTCATTTTTCCCATCATACTTGAATACAATCTTTTTCCATAATATTTCATTTTTCTGCCCATTTGATTTTTCTCTGTGTTCCTTTTACTAAAGTTATAAATTCCAGAATAATTTTTCAAGTAATCCAATATTCTTTTAACTTATTTCAAATTTGCAATCATATTCACAATATATATATATATATATATATAAATATATATATATACTAAAACTTATTTATAAGTTATGTTCAGAAAATAAATTTAAAAAATTTTTATATGCATACTTTTTTTTTTTTTCTGGGTCCAGAACAGAACAGAATACAACACATAAGTAGAAACCCTTACTATCTTTTTTAACCATTCAAAATTCTTTCTTTGTTTTTTCAATTCATTTTTATTTTTTTTTTTTAATTTTTATCGTCATCATTATGATCATCGCCTTCGAACCATCGTTTTGAATATATATATATATATATATATATGTACAACAAAGGAAGGACCTGTTTTCCAGAACAATAATAATAAAATGAAGTGGTGACTAGTGTGTAGGTATATATATATATACTTTGAGAATTCCCAAGAACACAACTTAATTTTTTTTTATTTTTGTTTTACAACAGTTATACCTGCTTATCACCTTTATAAACCCCCAAACTAACTATAGGATTAACTTATATAATATTTGTTCTACACATATTCGTGTATATATTATATGGTATATATATATATATATAAATATATGTATAAATATACATAATTAAGTTATTTTTATTATTTATTATTAAAAGAATGCCTAATAAAAAAAGGTGATATATATATGCATATATTTATATATATATATATTATATCTTTAGATATACTATGCACCGCAATCATATATTATGTATTTTAAATTGTAGATACAAATAAAATGAAATTCTTACTAACTGAATATACTGTAGTGCATATATATATATACAGAATATAATATATTATAGAATCTACAGATCCCTTAGGAATTCGTTCGATGTTTTGTTTTGTTTTTGAAACAGTTCATTTGCGCCATCAACTAAAAACCAATGAAATAAAAAAATAAATGTTTTTATTTTTTTTTTTTCATTTTTCTCCTAAAAACCTTTCATATAAGTATTTTATGCATATAAATGTACCTCCAAAGAAGATATCTACATGTATATACTTATATACAAGTTAAAAATGTATCTTAAAGATATAGATATAAAAAAAAAAAAAAAAAAATACACTTTAAATTAACACAAAATAAGAACAAAAAAAAAAAACAAAAAAAAATTCCAAATTAAACAGAGAAAAAAAAAAATAAAATTAAAAGATGAAAAGAAGAATTGTCTGAAAAATCTCACAAAAATTTCAAACTCAAAATATATACACATATAGGTATATTATGTATATATTTAAGTTACATATACATACTTTCTATTAAGAAACAAGTAAAGGTGTATATAATTTTTTTTTTTTTTAAAGTACAAAATAAACACAAAAAAATAAAGGTAAAAATATTACAAATACATTATCAAAAAAACATAAAAGAACACCACAGTACAGTATGTACAGAATGAACAAAATCAAACAAACTATAAAACTTTTTTATTTTAATACTTAATTGTAATATGTTGATGAATATTAGGTCTACCGGATTTTTTTAGTTGGTTTTTGTTCAACTGTTAGGCTAATCAGCATTTCTATACCTTAAGTACATGTTGGAACAAGGGGTCATATTATATTCGTGTCATTAGAATTGATCTTAATGAATTCCACATACAAATTTAAACATGAGATAGTATTAAGCCTTATAACATGTAGAAACGTCTTAGATTTTCAATAGATACAATTCCATTCTTGTTTATATTGTAATATTTCGTATTTAAGTTATATGGTATTTTATATCTGTGAGTTATATTATTCAATTAAAATATTTGTTTATATTTTGCATTTTTTACATTGTTATATTAATGTATTTTGTATTAAAGATATTGCCATTAATTAGAACACAATGGCGAATGGTAGCTGAGCCGAGTTGAAAACCAGAAAAGTTTTTTCACTGTCATTTGGGATTCGAACCGGGGTCTTTCACATGAAAATTCGGTACTCTAACTACTGTGCCACAGTTTAATCAAAGAAAATATTTTTTTATTCCATTTCAACTCCTAGGGGGGGTATTGGGCATTCACTAAGATATTAAGACTTAGCTTCAGTTTCATTAGTCATTAGTTTTACCAAGCTGTTGATTATTCGGATGTAGGATATTGTAAAACATTATCATTATGAATACAGAAATTTTAAATTTTGTTCGCCACTTATTATCTGACACAAGAATTACATATATATATATATTTTTTTTTATTATAAATTATCATCTTCATCATATTGATTATTGTAATCATCACATTTATTAATACCGTTATTCGAAAAATCTATTTGCCGGTCGGGGCTTAATTATTTGTTTATAAATATAAAAAATAATTTGAGTGCAAAAATTGCTCGAATTTTTATCGCTTAGCGGCACTAGTGTAATCTTTATTTTGTTAAACGATATAAGTACTTACATACTAATACTTTTTACATTATTTTTTAATTAATTATATAGTTACATCTTATAAGTAAGGCCTAATGCACGCAGACATTGAACGAATGATTTTGCCAAAAAATTTTAAACATATTGACTCACATATAGAGGTTTCGCCATTTAGAGGTGCGACAAGTAATCGCAAAATTATTTTGACATTTGCTCGCAAAAAAATCGCTCGCCTGCACCAAAACTTATTTACAACATTTTCGGTAGACCTACAGGTAGAAATTTTTATATATATATATGTATATGCATACATATATCAAAGAAATTTTTATGATGAAAGAGTTCAGTTCACAAAATTGAAAAAAAAAAATGTGAACTGAACTAAAACTAAAGATTCATTTTTTTATTTTTTTTTATTTTGATGTTGCAAGGAAGGAAAAAGAAGATTTTCTATCCTTTTCTTTCTTTTTCTTTTTATTTCTTCTTCTGAACTGTTTTTATGTTATGCATGATGATGTTGTTGGTTATTTATGTGAAAATATTTAAGAATGAGTTGAAAATACCTTGCTGGGCAGCATAACACATAAAATTTAAAAAAAACAACAACAATCAAGAAAAAAAAAAGTGTATCCGAAAGAATTTTTGTCAAAATTTAAAAAAAAAAAAAATTAAAAAACAAAATAAAAGTTAAAGTTAAAAAGAAGGGAAAGAAAATCAAAGGTATTTCACATTAAAAAATTAAAACAAAACAGAAAAATATACGAAAATTGAATTGAAAAATCGGGCCACAGGTAATCATTTAAAAGTAATTTATAGTTAGTTTAATTTGCTGTGTTTCTTTCTTTCTCTTTCTCTCCTCTTTTTTGGAATAGAAATTTAACGGTGAAATATGAATTTGCTAAAAGAATTTACAAATGGGAGTTTTTTTGAAAAAAGTTTTAAAACAGAATTTTAGTATAAGATAAATCAACAGGGATTCAAAACTTTTATAATGAATACTTTGATATTGATTACTTAAAAAAAAAAACGTTGTCAATTTATATATTTATATATATGTATATATATATATATATATTTGCTAAAAAAAAATGTAAAAAACATTTCAGGAAAAGTTTCAATTTATCATTAAGGAACAAGATTTAATTGTTCAAGATTCAGTAAAATGAGTACAATATAAGACAAGAGTAATTAAAGACTTTCAAAAACATTAAAATAATCCTTTCATCAAAGTACTTACTAATATCTGATGGTGATTTTGAATCTTTTCAATAGAAGGGTTACCAACCAAGTATTCACTTGATCAGATTTAATTGTTCAAGCATTTCAGTAAAAGACAAGAGTAATTAAAGACTTTCGAAATCATTAAAATAGTCTTTTTGTCAAAGTACTTACTAATATCTGATTGTACTTTTGAATCTTTTCATTTTGTCATTTTTGTCATTTTGAGTTCTCCAAATTCATTGATTCTCATTTCATGTAATGATAAAGTTTAAAAAAGGAACTAATCAAATTTCAAAACTCAGTACTCAGCAGATATTATTAATAAAAACCAAAAAAACTTAGAATGTAATTACTATTTATATAGGTTAAATTCTTGAATTAAACACAGTTCTGCTCATTACAAATAAATGAATTACGCAAATCATTTTTTAAATATATAATATTTATTTAATTTTTATTTAATTTTTATGACCTTTAACATTGAACGCCCTCTAAATTTGCCGCACTTTATAATAAAAAAAAAACAATATAAATTAACTTTCAACCAATGTTGTGCTTTTTAAAATTGTGTTTGCATTTTTAAAAAGAGGTGTGTTTCATACAATAACATACAATGAATATCTTATATATAGAATGCTGATAGGTTTTTTTTTTAAAACATTGAAATTTGAATTGAATGAACATGCTTAGAAATAGATAGGAAATAAGCTAACTATAATATAATAGCTTTTTTTATAGATTACTTTTATGCACATTTTAGTGCAATCAAATTCGACCTATTACAATATTATTGAGTAGTAAAATCACAATAAATTCAATATAATGTATAATTATTATTAAAATTGTGCATTTTCCAAGTCAATAAAAATGTCATTAAATATTTAAAAGATAATAAAATATAAAATATTTAAAAAAAAAAAAAAATGTAATTATTGTTATGCATGATTAGAATTTTTAAATAAATATAATCAAAACTAAAATGTGTAACTAATTAAAGGAAAAAATTACTTAAAAATATTTTAATTGTAATGTAATCAGAAACTGTACGTATGTACTTATTGTATTTAAATTAAGGTAGTGTCAGAGAATTTAATACTTCGTTTTAAAAAAAAATGGATTTCATATAAATATAGGATTGATTTTTTTAAAACATAATTTCAGTAGCATTTCAGTGTGTAGGGGGAGTGGTGTTC